>CALNHX010001970.1:0-197962 GCA_940337035.1 Agriotes lineatus | reverse complement strand
AGATACACTCTTCGTTTACAGCTAGTATGCAAGAGAGCCTAAGGTATTCCTTAGTTCTACGAAAAGTGCTCTCAATACCCCTTGTAGTATATTTAAATTGTACTAAACCATCAACAGTTACGACTGCTCTCTTAGCCATCCCACCCATATTCAAATGGACACAGTTGTCAGTCCAGTAACCAAGAACATACAGAAAAGCGATTGTGAAGCAGTAAACACGCTTTAATACAGCTGAAATGAAATTCTGAACGTATTAAGAACCTGATAAAGCTGCTTGGCGACATTGCAAAGTGAATAGATTCACTCTTCGTTTAGAGCTAGTATGCAAGAGAACCTATTGAATTCCTTAGTTCTAAGGAGAGTGTTATTAATACCCCTTGTAGTATATTTAAATTGTACTAAACCATCAACAGTTACGACTGCTCTCTTAGCCATCACACCCATATTCCAATAGACAAAGTTGTCAGTCCAGTAACCAAGAACATACAGGAAAGCGATTGTAAAGCAGTAAACACGCTTTAATACAGCTGAAATTAATTTCTGGACGTATTAAGAACCTAATAAAGCTGCTTGGCGACATGGAAAAGTGAATAGATTCACTCTTCGTTTAGAGCTAGTATGCAAGAGAACCTATTGTGTTCCTTAGTTCTAAGGAGAGTGTTATTAATACCCCTTGTAGTATATTTAAATTGTACTAAACCATCAACAGTTACGACTGCTCTCTTAGCCATCACACCCATATTCCAATAGACAAAGTTGTCAGTCCAGTAACCAAGAACATACAGGAAAGCGATTGTAAAGCAGTAAACACGCTTTAATACAGCTGAAATTAATTTCTGGACGTATTAAGAACCTAATAAAGCTGCTTGGCGACATGGAAAAGTGAATAGATTCACTCTTCGTTTAGAGCTAGTATGCAAGAGAACCTATTGTATTCCTTAGTTCTAAGGAGAGTGTTATTAATACCCCTTGTAGTATATTTAAATTGTACTAAACCATCAACAGTTACGACTGCTCTCTTAGCCATCACACCCATATTCCAATAGACACAGTTGTCAGTCCAGTAACCAAGAACATACAGGAAAGCGATTGTAAAGCAGTAAACACGCTTTAATACAGCTGAAATTAATTTCTGGACGTATTAAGAACCTAATAAAGCTGCTTGGCGACATGGAAAAGTGAATAGATTCACTCTTCGTTTAGAGCTAGTATGCAAGAGAACCTATTGTATTCCTTAGTTCTAAGGAGAGTGTTATTAATACCCCTTGTAGTATATTTAAATTGTACTAAACATCAACAGTTACGACTGCTCTCTTAGCCATCACACCCATATTCCAATAGACACAGTTGTCAGTCCAGTAACCAAGAACATACAGGAAAGCGATTGTAAAGCAGTAAACACGCTTTAATACAGCTGAAATTAATTTCTGGACGTATTAAGAACCTAATAAA
Organism: Agriotes lineatus; assembly: GCA_940337035.1. NCBI lineage: Eukaryota > Metazoa > Arthropoda > Insecta > Coleoptera > Elateridae > Agriotes > Agriotes lineatus. The sequence goes on along the minus strand of CALNHX010001970.1, from coordinate 196,510 downwards.
GCTGCTTGGCGACATGGAAAAGTGAATAGATTCACTCTTCGTTTAGAGCTAGTATGCAAGAGAACCTATTGTATTCCTTAGTTCTAAGGAGAGTTTATTAATATCCCTTGTAGTATATTTAAATTGTACTAAACCATCAACAGTTACGACTGCTCTCTTAGCCATCACACCCATATTCCAATAGACACAGTTGTCAGTCCAGTAACCAAGAACATACAGGAAAGCGATTGTAAAGCAGTAAACACGCTTTAATACAGCTGAAATTAATTTCTGGACGTATTAAGAACCTAATAAAGCTGCTTGGCGACATGGCAAAGTGAATAGATTCACTCTTCGTTTAGAGCTAGTATGCAAGAGAACCTATTGTATTCCTTAGTTCTAAGGAGAGTGTTATTAATACCCCTTGTAGTATATTTAAATTGTACTAAACCATCAACAGTTACGACTGCGCTCTTAGCCATCACACCCATATTCAAATAGACACAGTTGTCAGTCCAGTAACCAAGAACATACAGGAAAGCGATTTTGAAGCAGTAAACACGCTTTAAGACAGCTGAAATTAAAATCTGGACGTATTAAGAATCTAATAAAGTCGCTTTGGGGGCATGGCATAGTGAATAGATACATACACTCTTCATGTACAGCTAGTATGCAAGAGAGCCTAAGGTATTCCTTAGTTCTAAGGAAAGTGCTATTAATACCCCTTGTAGTATTATTAAGAAGTACTAAACCTTCAACAGTTACAACTGCTCTTTTAGCCATCACATCCAAATTCAAATAGACACAGTTGTCAGTCCAGTAACCAAGAACATACAGGAAAGCGATTGTAAAGCAGTAAACACGCTTTAATACAGCTGAAATTAATTTCTGGACGTATTAAGAACCTAATAAAGCTGCTTGGCGACATGGAAAAGTGAATAGATTCACTCTTCGTTTAGAGCTAGTATGCAAGAGAACCTATTGTATTCCTTAGTTCTAAGGAGAGTGTTATTAATACCCCTTGTAGTATATTTAAATTGTACTAAACCATCAACAGTTACGACTGCTCTCTTAGCCATCACACCCATATTCCAATAGACACAGTTGTCAGTCCAGTAACCAAGAACATACAGGAAAGCGATTGTAAAGCAGTAAACACGCTTTAATACAGCTGAAATTAATTTCTGGACGTATTAAGAACCTAATAAAGCTGCTTGGCGACATGGAAAAGTGAATAGATTCACTCTTCGTTTAGAGCTAGTATGCAAGAGAACCTATTGTATTCCTTAGTTCTAAGGAGAGTTTATTAATATCCCTTGTAGTATATTTAAATTGTACTATACCATCAACAGTTACGACTGCTCTCTTAGCCATCACACCCATATTCCAATAGACACAGTTGTCAGTCCAGTAACCAAGAACATACAGGAAAGCGATTGTAAAGCAGTAAACACGCTTTAATACAGCTGAAATTAATTTCTGGACGTATTAAGAACCTAATAAAGCTGCTTGGCGACATGGCAAAGTGAATAGATTCACTCTTCGTTTAGAGCTAGTATGCAAGAGAACCTATTGTATTCCTTAGTTCTAAGGAGACGTGTTATTAATACCCCTTGTAGTATATTTAAATTGTACTAAACCATCAACAGTTACGACTGCTCTCTTAGCCATCACACCATATTCCAATAGACACAGTTGTCAGTCCAGTAACCAAGAACATACAGGAAAGCGATTGTAAAGCAGTAAACACGCTTTAATACAGCTGAAATTAATTTCTGGACGTATTAAGAACCTAATAAAGTGCTTGGCGACATGGAAAAGTGAATAGATTCACTCTTCGTTTAGAGCTAGTATGCAAGAGAACCTATTGTATTCCTTAGTTCTAAGGAGAGTGTTATTAATACCCCTTGTAGTATATTTAAATTGTACTAAACCATCAACAGTTACGACTGCTCTCTTAGCCATCACACCCATATTCCAATAGACACAGTTGTCAGTCCAGTAACCAAGAACATACAGGAAAGCGATTGTGAAGCACTAACACGCTTTAATACATCTGAAATTAAATTCTGGACGTATTAAGAATCTAATAAAGTCGCTTTGGCGGCATGGCATAGTGAATAGATACATACACTCTTCGTGTACAGCTAGTATGCAAGAGAGCCTAAGGTATTCCTTAGTTCTAAGGAAAGTGCTATTAACACCTCTTGTAGTATTATTAAGAAGTACTAAAGCATCACAGTTACAACTGCTCTTTTAGCCATCACATCCATATTCAAATAGACACAGTTGTCAGTGCAGCAACCAAGAACATACAGAAAAGCAATTGTGAAGCAGTAAACACGCTTGAATACGGCTGAAATTAAATTCTGGACGTATTAAGAACCTAATAAAGCTTCTTTGGCGGCATGGCATAGTGAATAGATACACTCTTCGTTTACAGCTAGTATGCAAAAGAGCCTAAGGTATTCTTAGTGCTACGAAAAGTGCTATCAATACCCCTTGTAGTATTATTAAGAAGTACTAAACCTTCAACAGTTACAACTACTCTTTTAGCCATCACATCCAAATTCAAATAGACACAGTTGTCAGTCCAGCATTCAAGAGCATACAGAAACGCGATAATAAAGCAGTAAACACGCTTTAATACAGCTGAAATTAAATTCTGGACGTATTAAGAACCTATTAAAGCTGCTTGGCGGAATGGCAAAGTGAATAAATTCACTCTTCGTTTAGAGCTAGTATGCAGAGAACCTATTGTATTCGTTATTTCTAAGGAGAGTACTATTAATACCCCTTGTAGTATATTTAAATTGTACTAAACCATCAACAGTTACGACTGCTCTCTTAGCCAGCACACCCATATTCAAATGGACACAGTTGTCAGTCCAGTAACCAAGAACATACAGGAAAGCGATTGTAAAGCAGTAAACACGCTTTAATGCAGCTGAAATTAAATTCTGGACGTATTAAGATCCTAATAAAGCTGCTTGGCGGAATGGCAAAGTGAATAAATTCACTCTTCATTTAGAGCTAGTATGCAAGAGAACCTATTGTATTCGTTAGTTCTAAGGAGAGTGCTATTAATACCCCTTGTAGTATATTTAAATTGTACTAAACCATCAACAGTTACGACTGCTTTCTTAGCCATCCCACGCATATTCAAATGGACATAGTTGTCAGTCCAGTAACCAAGAACATACAGAAAAGCGATTGTAAAAGCAGTAAACACGCTCTAATACAGCTGAAATTAAATTCTGGACGTATTAAGAACCTAATAAAGGTGCTTGGCGGAATGGCAAAGTGAATAGATTCACTCTTCGTTTAGAGCTAGTATGCAAGAGAACCTATTGAATTCCTTAGTTCTAAGGAGAGTGTTATTAATACCCCTTGTAGTATATTTAAATTGTACTAAACCATCAACAGTTACGACTGCTCTCTTAGCCATCCCACCCATATTCAAATGGACACAGTTGTCAGTCCAGTAACCAAGAACATACAGGAAAGCAATTGTGAAGCAGTAAACCCGTTTGAGTACGGCTGAAATTAAATTCTGGACGTATTAAGAACCTAATAAAGCTTCTTTGGCGGCATGGCATAGTGAATAGATACACTCTTCGTTTACAGCTAGTATGCAAGAGAGCCTAAGGTATTCCTTAGTTCTACGAAACGTGCTATCAATACCCATTGTAGTATTATTAAGAAGTACTAAACCTTCAACAGTTACAACTGCTCTTTTAGCCATCACATCCAAATTCAAATAGACACAGTTGTCAGTCCAGCATTCAAGAGCATACAGAGACGCGATTGTAAAGCAGTAAAAACGCTTTAATACAGCTGAAATTAAATTCTGGACGTATTAAGATCCTAATAAAGCTGCTTGGCGGAATGGCAAAGTGAATAGATTCACACTCCGTTTAGAGCTAGTATGCAAGAGAACCTATTGTATTCGTTAGTTCTAAGGAGAGTGCTATTAATACCCCTTGTAGTATATTTAAATTGTACTAAACCATCAACAGTTACGACTGCTCTCTTAGCCATCCCACCCATATTCAAATGGACACAATTGTCAGTCCAGTAACCAAGAACATACAGAAAAGCGATTGTGAAGCAGTAAACACGCTTTAATACAGCTGAAATGAAATTCTGGACGTATTAAGAACCTAATAAAGCTGCTTGGCGACATGGCAAAGTGAATAGATTCACACTCCGTTTAGAGCTAGTATGCAAGAGAACCTCTTGTATTCGTTAGTTCTAAGGAGAGTGCTATTAATACCCCTTGTAGTATATTTAAATTGTACTAAACCATCAACAGTTACGACTGCTCTCTTAGCCATCCCACCCATATTCAAATGGACACAGTTGTCAGTCCAGTAACCAAGACCATACAGGAAAGCGATTGTAAAGCAGTAAACACGCTTTAATACAGCTGAAATTAAATTCTGGACGTATTAAGATCCTAATAAAGCTGCTTGGCGGAATGGCAAAGTGAATAGATTCACACTCCGTTTAGAGCTAGAATGCAAGAGAACCTATTGTATTCGTTAGTTCTAAGGAGAGTGCAATTAATACCCCTTGTAGTATATTTAAATTGTACTAAACCATCAACAGTTACGACTGCTCTCTTAGCCATCCCACCCATATTCAAATCGACACAGTTGTCAGTCCAGTAACCAAGAACATACAGAAAAGCGATTGTGAAGCAGTAAACACGCTTTAATACAGCTGAAATGAAATTCTGGACGTATTAAGAATCCAATAAAGTCGCTTTGGGGGCATGGCATAGTGAATAGATACATACACTCTTGGTGTACAGCTAGTATGCAAGAGAGCCTAAGGTATTCCTTAGTTCTAAGGAAAGTGCTATTAATACCCCTTGTAGTATTATTAAGAAGTACTAAACCATCAACAGTTACAACTGCTCTTTTAGCCATCACACCCATATTCAAATAGACACAGTTGTCAGTGCAGCAACCAAGAACATACAGAAAAGCAATTGTGAAGCAGTAAACACGCTTGAATACGGCTGAAATTAAATTCTGGACGTATTAAGAACCTAATAAAGCTTCTTTGGCGGCATGGCATAGTGAATAGATACACTCTTCGTTTACAGCTAGTATGCAAGAGAGCCTAAGGTATTCCTTAGTTCTACGAAAAGTGCTCTCAATACCCCTTGTAGTATATTTAAATTGTACTAAACCATCAACAGTTACGACTGCTCTCTTAGCCATCCCACCCATATTCAAATGGACACAGTTGTCAGTCCAGTAACCAAGAACATACAGAAAAGCGATTGTGAAGCAGTAAACACGCTTTAATACAGCTGAAATGAAATTCTGAACGTATTAAGAACCTGATAAAGCTGCTTGGCGACATTGCAAAGTGAATAGATTCACTCTTCGTTTAGAGCTAGTATGCAAGAGAACCTATTGAATTCCTTAGTTCTAAGGAGAGTGTTATTAATACCCCTTGTAGTATATTTAAATTGTACTAAACCATCAACAGTTACGACTGCTCTCTTAGCCATCACACCCATATTCCAATAGACAAAGTTGTCAGTCCAGTAACCAAGAACATACAGGAAAGCGATTGTAAAGCAGTAAACACGCTTTAATACAGCTGAAATTAATTTCTGGACGTATTAAGAACCTAATAAAGCTGCTTGGCGACATGGAAAAGTGAATAGATTCACTCTTCGTTTAGAGCTAGTATGCAAGAGAACCTATTGTGTTCCTTAGTTCTAAGGAGAGTGTTATTAATACCCCTTGTAGTATATTTAAATTGTACTAAACCATCAACAGTTACGACTGCTCTCTTAGCCATCACACCCATATTCCAATAGACAAAGTTGTCAGTCCAGTAACCAAGAACATACAGGAAAGCGATTGTAAAGCAGTAAACACGCTTTAATACAGCTGAAATTAATTTCTGGACGTATTAAGAACCTAATAAAGCTGCTTGGCGACATGGAAAAGTGAATAGATTCACTCTTCGTTTAGAGCTAGTATGCAAGAGAACCTATTGTATTCCTTAGTTCTAAGGAGAGTGTTATTAATACCCCTTGTAGTATATTTAAATTGTACTAAACCATCAACAGTTACGACTGCTCTCTTAGCCATCACACCCATATTCCAATAGACACAGTTGTCAGTCCAGTAACCAAGAACATACAGGAAAGCGATTGTAAAGCAGTAAACACGCTTTAATACAGCTGAAATTAATTTCTGGACGTATTAAGAACCTAATAAAGCTGCTTGGCGACATGGAAAAGTGAATAGATTCACTCTTCGTTTAGAGCTAGTATGCAAGAGAACCTATTGTATTCCTTAGTTCTAAGGAGAGTGTTATTAATACCCCTTGTAGTATATTTAAATTGTACTAAACCATCAACAGTTACGACTGCTCTCTTAGCCATCACACCCATATTCCAATAGACACAGTTGTCAGTCCAGTAACCAAGAACATACAGGAAAGCGATTGTAAAGCAGTAAACACGCTTTAATACAGCTGAAATTAATTTCTGGACGTATTAAGAACCTAATAAAGCTGCTTGGCGACATGGAAAAGTGAATAGATTCACTCTTCGTTTAGAGCTAGTATGCAAGAGAACCTATTGTATTCCTTAGTTCTAAGGAGAGTTTATTAATATCCCTTGTAGTATATTTAAATTGTACTAAACCATCAACAGTTACGACTGCTCTCTTAGCCATCACACCCATATTCCAATAGACACAGTTGTCAGTCCAGTAACCAAGAACATACAGGAAAGCGATTGTAAAGCAGTAAACACGCTTTAATACAGCTGAAATTAATTTCTGGACGTATTAAGAACCTAATAAAGCTGCTTGGCGACATGGCAAAGTGAATAGATTCACTCTTCGTTTAGAGCTAGTATGCAAGAGAACCTATTGTATTCCTTAGTTCTAAGGAGAGTGTTATTAATACCCCTTGTAGTATATTTAAATTGTACTAAACCATCAACAGTTACGACTGCGCTCTTAGCCATCACACCCATATTCAAATAGACACAGTTGTCAGTCCAGTAACCAAGAACATACAGGAAAGCGATTTTGAAGCAGTAAACACGCTTTAAGACAGCTGAAATTAAAATCTGGACGTATTAAGAATCTAATAAAGTCGCTTTGGGGGCATGGCATAGTGAATAGATACATACACTCTTCATGTACAGCTAGTATGCAAGAGAGCCTAAGGTATTCCTTAGTTCTAAGGAAAGTGCTATTAATACCCTTGTAGTATTATTAAGAAGTACTAAACCTTCAACAGTTACAACTGCTCTTTTAGCCATCACATCCAAATTCAAATAGACACAGTTGTCAGTCCAGTAACCAAGAACATACAGGAAAGCGATTGTAAAGCAGTAAACACGCTTTAATACAGCTGAAATTAATTTCTGGACGTATTAAGAACCTAATAAAGCTGCTTGGCGACATGGAAAAGTGAATAGATTCACTCTTCGTTTAGAGCTAGTATGCAAGAGAACCTATTGTATTCCTTAGTTCTAAGGAGAGTGTTATTAATACCCCTTGTAGTATATTTAAATTGTACTAAACCATCAACAGTTACGACTGCTCTCTTAGCCATCACACCCATATTCCAATAGACACAGTTGTCAGTCCAGTAACCAAGAACATACAGGAAAGCGATTGTAAAGCAGTAAACACGCTTTAATACAGCTGAAATTAATTTCTGGACGTATTAAGAACCTAATAAAGCTGCTTGGCGACATGGAAAAGTGAATAGATTCACTCTTCGTTAGAGCTAGTATGCAAGAGAACCTATTGTATTCCTTAGTTCTAAGGAGAGTTTATTAATATCCCTTGTAGTATATTTAAATTGTACTATACCATCAACAGTTACGACTGCTCTCTTAGCCATCACACCCATATTCCAATAGACACAGTTGTCAGTCCAGTAACCAAGAACATACAGGAAAGCGATTGTAAAGCAGTAAACACGCTTTAATACAGCTGAAATTAATTTCTGGACGTATTAAGAACCTAATAAAGCTGCTTGGCGACATGGCAAAGTGAATAGATTCACTCTTCGTTTAGAGCTAGTATGCAAGAGAACCTATTGTATTCCTTAGTTCTAAGGAGAGTGTTATTAATACCCCTTGTAGTATATTTAAATTGTACTAAACCATCAACAGTTACGACTGCTCTCTTAGCCATCACACCCATATTCAAATAGACACAGTTGTCAGTCCAGTAACCAAGAACATACAGGAAAGCGATTTTGAAGCAGTAAACACGCTTTAAGACAGCTGAAATTAAAATCTGGACGTATTAAGAATCTAATAAAGTCGCTTTGGGGGCATGGCATAGTGAATAGATACATACACTCTTCATGTACAGCTAGTATGCAAGAGAGCCTAAGGTATTCCTTAGTTCTAAGGAAAGTGCTATTAATACCCCTTGTAGTATTATTAAGAAGTACTAAACCTTCAACAGTTACAACTGCTCTTTTAGCCATCACATCCAAATTCAAATAGACACAGTTGTCAGTCCAGCATTCAAGAGCATACAGAAACGCGACTGTAAAGCAGTAAACACGCTTTAATACAGCTGAAATTAAATTCTGGACGTATTAAGAACCTATAAAGCTGCTTGGCGGCATGGCAAAGTGAATAGATTCACTATTCGTTTAGAGCTAGTATGCAAGAGAACCTATTGTATTCCTTAGTTCTAAGGAGAGTGCTATTAATACCCCTTGTAGTATATTTAAATTGTACTAAACCATCAACAGTTACGACTGCTTTCTTAGCCATCACACCCATATTCAAATGGACACAGTTGTCAGTCCAGTAACCAAGAACATACAGAAAAGCAATTGTGAAGCAGTAAACACGCTTGAATACGGCTGAAATTAAATTCTGGACGTATTAAGAACCTAATAAAGGCTTCTTTGGCGGCATGGCATAGTGAATAGATACACTCTTCGTTTACAGCTAGTATGAAAGAGAGCCTAAGGTATTCCTTAGTTCTACGAAAAGTGCTATTAATACCCCTTGTAGTATTATTAAGAAGTACTAAACCTTCAACAGTTACAACTACTCTTTTAGCCATCACATCCAAATTCAAATAGACACAGTTGTCAGTCCAGCACACAATTGCATACAGAAACGCGATAATAAAGCAGTAAACACGCTTTAATACAGCTGAAATTAAATTCTGGACGTATTAAGAACCTATTAAAGCTGCTTGGCGGAATGGCAAAGTGAATAGATTCACTCTTCGTTTAGAGCTAGTATGCAAGAGAACCTATTGTATTCGTTAGTTCTAAGGAGAGTGCTATTAATACCCCTTGTAGTATATTTAAATTGTACTAAACCATCAACAGTTACGACTGCTCTCTTAGCCATCACACCTATATTCAAATGGACACAGTTGACAGTCCAGTAACCAAGAACTTACAGGAAAGCGATTGTAAAGCAGTAAGCACGCTTTAATACAGCTGAAATTAAATTCTGGACGTATTAAGATCCTAATAAAGCTGCTTGGCGGAATGGCAAAGTGAATAGATTCACACTCCGTTTAGAGCTAGTATGCAAGAGAACCTATTGTATTCGTTAGTTCTAAGGAGAGTGCTATTAATACCCCTTGTAGTATATTTAAATTGTACTAAACCATCAACAGTTACGACTGCTCTCTTAGCCATCCCACCCATATTCAAATGGACACAGTTGTCAGTCCAGTAACCAAGAACATACAGAAAAGCGATTGTGAAGCAGTAAACACGCTTTAATACAGCTGAAATGAAATTCTGGACGTATTAAGAACCTAATAAAGCTGCTTGGCGACATGGCAAAGTGAATAGATTCACTCTTCGTTTAGAGCTAGTATGCAAGAAAACCTATTGTATTCCTTAGTTCTAAGGAGAGTGTTATTAATACCCCTTGTAGTATATTTAAATTGTACTAAACCATCAACAGTTACGACTGCTCTCTTAGCCATCACACCCATATTCAAATGGACACAGTTGTCAGTCCAGTAACCAAGAACATACAGGAAAGCAATTGTGAAGCAGTAAACACGCTTGAATACGGCTGAAATTAAATTCTGGACGTATTAAGAACCTAATAAAGCTTCTTTGGCGGCATGGCATAGTGAATAGATACACTCTTCGTTTACAGCTAGTATGAAAGAGAGCCTAAGGTATTCCTTAGTTCTACGAAAAGTGCTATTAATACCCCTTGTAGTATTATTAAGAAGTACTAAACCTTCAACAGTTACAACTACTCTTTTAGCCATCACATCCAAATTCAAACAGACACAGTTGTCAGTCCAGCATTCAATAGCATACAGAAACGCGATTATAAAGCAGTAAACACGCTTTAATACAGCTGAAATTAAATTCTGGACGTATTAAGAACCTATTAAAGCTGCTTGGCGGCATGGCAAAGTGAATAGATTCACTCTTCGTTTAGAGCTAGTATGCAAGAGAACCTATTGTATTCCTTAGTTCTAAGGAGAGTGCTATTAATACCCCTTGTAGTATATTTAAATTGTACTAAACCATCAACAGTTACGACTGCTCTCTTAGCCATCACACCCATATTCAAATGGACACAGTTGACAGTCCAGTAACCAAGAACTTACAGGAAAGCGATTGTAAAGCAGTAAACACTCTTTAATACAGCTGAAATTAAATTCTGGACGTACTAAGATCCTAATAAAGCTGCTTGGCGGAATGGCAAAGTGAATAGATTCACACTCCGTTTAGAGCTAGTATGCAAGAGAACCTATTGTATTCGTTAGTTCTAAGGAGAGTGCTATTAATACCCCTTGTAGTATATTTAAATTGTACTAAACCATCAACAGTTACGACTGCTCTCTTAGCCATCCCACCCATATTCAAATGGACACAGTTGTCAGTCCAGTAACCAAGAACATACAGAAAAGCGATTGTGAAGCAGTAAACACGCTTTAATACAGCTGAAATGAAATTCTGGACGTATTAAACACTTAATAAAGCTGCTTGGCGACATGGCAAAGTGAATAGATTCACTCTTCGTTTAGAGCTAGTATGCAAGAGAACCTATTGTATTCCTTAGTTCTAAGGAGAGTGTTATTAATACCCCTTGTGGTATATTTAAATTGTACTAAACCATCAACAGTTACGACTGCTCTCTTAGCCATCACACCCATATTCAAATGGACACAGTTGTCAGTCCAGTAACCAAGAACATACAGGAAAGCGATTGTAAAGCAGTAAACACGCTTTAATACAGCTGAAATTAAATTCTGGACGTATTAAGAACCTAATTAAGCTGCTTGGCGACATGGAAAAGTGAATAGATTCACTCTTCGTTTAGAGCTAGTATGCAAGAGAACCTATTGTATTCCTTAGTTCTAAGGAGAGTGTTATTAATATCCCTTGTAGTATATTTAAATTGTACTAAACCATCAACAGTTACGACTGCTCTCCTAGCCATCACACCCATATTCAAATAGACACAGTTGTCAGTCCAGTAACCAAGAACATACAGGAAAGCGATTGTAAAGCAGTAAACACGCTTTAATACAGCTGAAGTTAATTTCTGGACGTATTAGGAACCTAATAAAGCTGCTTGGCGGCATGGCAAAGTGAATAGATTCACTCTTCGTTTAGAGCTAGTATGCAAGAGAACCTATTGTATTCCTTAGTTCTAAGGAGAGTGCTATTAATACCCCTTGTAGTATATTTAAATTGTACTAAACCATCAACAGTTACGACTGCTTTCTTAGCCATCACACCCATATTCAAATGGACACAGTTGTCAGTCCAGTAACCAAGCACATACAGAAAAGCAATTGTGAAGCAGTAAACACGCTTGAATACGGCTGAAATTAAATTCTGGACGTATTAAGAACCTAATAAAGCTTCTTTGGCGGCATGGCATAGTGAATAGATACACTCTTTGTTTACTGCTAGTATGAAAGAGAACCTAAGGTATTCCTTAGTTCTACGAAAAGTGCTATTAATACCCCTTGTAGTATTATTAAGAAGTACTAAACCATCAACAGTTACAACTGCTCTTTTAGCCATCACATCCATATTCAAATAGACACAGTTGTCAGTGCAGCAACCAAGAACATACAGAAAAGCAATTGTGAAGCATTAAACACGCTTGAATACAGCTGAAATTAAATTCTGGACGTATTAAGAACCTAATAAAGCTTCTTTGGCGGCATGGCATAGTGAATAGATACACTCTTCGTTTACAGCTAGTATGCAAGAGAGCCTAAGGTATTCCTTAGTGCTACGAAAAGTGCTATCAATACCCCTTGTAGTATTATTAAGAAGTACTAAACCTTCAACAGTTACAACTACTCTTTTAGCCATCACATCCAAATTCAAATAGACACAGTTGTCAGTCCAGCATTCAAGAACATACAGAAACGCGATAATAAAGCAGTAAACACGCTTTAATACAGCTGAAATTAAATTCTGGACGTATTAAGAACCTATTAAAGCTGCTTGGCGGAATGGCATAGTGAATAGATTCACTCTTCGTTTAGAGCTAGTATGCAGAGAGCCTATTGTATTCGTTAGTTCTAAGGAGAGTACTATTAATACCCCTTGTAGTATATTTAAATTGTACTAAACCATCAACAGTTAAGACTGCTCTCTTAGCCATCACACCCATATTCAAATGGACACGGTTGTCAGTCCAGTAACCAAGAACATACAGGAAAGCGATTGTAAAGCAGTAAACGCGCTTTAATACAGCTGAAATTAAATTCTGGACGTATTAAGATCCTAATAAAGCTGCTTGGCGGAATGGCAAAGTGAATAGATTCACTCTCCGTTTAGAGCTAGTATGCAAGAGAACCTATTGTATTCGTTAGTTCTAAGGAGAGTACTATTAATACCCCTTGTAGTATATTTAAATTGTACTAAACCATCAACAGTTACGACTGCTCTTTTAGCCATCACAACCATATTCAAATAGACACAGTTGTCAGTGCAGCAACCAAGAACATACAGAAAAGCAATTGTGAAGCAGTAAACACGCTTGAATACGGCTGAAATTAAATTCTGGACGTATTAAGAACCTAATAAAGCTTCTTTGGCGGCATGGCATAGTGAATAGATACACTCTTCGTTTACAGCTAGTATGCAAGAGAGCCTAAGGTATTCCTTAGTTCTACGAAAAGTGCTATCAATACCCCTTGTAGTATTATTAAGAAGTACTAAACCTTCAACAGTTACAACTACTCTTTTAGCCATCACATCCAAATTCAAACAGACACAGTTGTCAGTCCAGCATTCAATAGCATACAGAAACGCGATTATAAAGCAGTAAACACGCTTTAATACAGCTGAAATTAAATTCTGGACGTATTAAGAACCTATTAAAGCTGCTTGGCGGAATGGCAAAGTGAATAGATTCACTCTTCGTTTAGAGCTAGTATGCAGAGAACCTATTGTATTCGTTAGTTCTAAGGAGAGTGCTATTAATACCCCTTGTAGTATATTTAAATTGTACTAAACCATCAACAGTTACGACTGCTCTTTTAGCCATCACAACCATATTCAAATAGACACAGTTGTCAGTGCAGCAACCAAGAACATACAGAAAAGCAATTGTGAAGCAGTAAACACGCTTGAATACGGCTGAAATTAAATTCTGGACGTATTAAGAACCTAATAAAGCTTCTTTGGCGGCATGGCATAGTGAATAGAAACACCTTTCGTTTACAGCTAGTATGCAAGAGAGCCTAAGGTATTCCTTAGTTCTACGAAAAGTGCTATCAATACCCCTTGTAGTATTATTAAGAAGTACTAAACCTTCAACAGTTACAACTGCTCTTTTAACCATCACATCCAAATTCAAATAGACACAGTTGTCATTCCAGCATTCAAGAGCATACAGAAACGCGATTGTAAAGCAGTAAACACGCTTTAATACAGCTGAAATTAAATTCTGGATGTATTAAGAACCTATTAAAGCAGCTTGGCGGAATGGCAAAGTGAATAGATTCACTCTTCGTATAGAGCTAGTATGCAGAGAACCTATTGTATTCGTTAGTTCTAAGGAGAGTGCTATTAATACCCCTTGTAGTATATTTAAATTGTACTAAACCATCAACAGTTACGACTGCTTTCTTAGCCTTCACACCCATATTCAAATGGACACAGTTGTCAGTCCAGTAACCAAGAACATACAGAAAAGCAATTGTGAAGCAGTAAACACGCTTGAATACGGCTGAAATTAAATTCTGGACGTATTAAGAACCTAATAAAGCTTCTTTGGCGGCATGGCATAGTGAATAGATACACTCTTCGTTTACTGCTAGTATGAAAGAGAACCTAAGGTATTCCTTAGTTCTACGAAAAGTGCTATTAATACCCCTTGTAGTATTATTAAGAAGTACTAAACCATCAACAGTTACAACTGCTCTTTTAGCCATCACATCCATATTCAAATAGACACAGTTGTCAGTGCAGCAACCAAGAACATACAGAAAAGCAATTGTGAAGCATTAAACACGCTTGAATACAGCTGAAATTAAATTCTGGACGTATTAAGAACCTAATAAAGCTTCTTTGGCGGCATGGCATAGTGAATAGATACACTCTTCGTTTACAGCTAGTATGCAAGAGAGCCTAAGGTATTCCTTAGTGCTACGAAAAGTGCTATCAATACCCCTTGTAGTATTATTAAGAAGTACTAAACCTTCAACAGTTACAACTACTCTTTTAGCCATCACATCCAAATTCAAATAGACACAGTTGTCAGTCCAGCATTCAAGAACATACAGAAACGCGATAATAAAGCAGTAAACACGCTTTAATACAGCTGAAATTAAATTCTGGACGTATTAAGAACCTATTAAAGCTGCTTGGCGGAATGGCATAGTGAATAGATTCACTCTTCGTTTAGAGCTAGTATGCAGAGAGCCTATTGTATTCGTTAGTTCTAAGGAGAGTACTATTAATACCCCTTGTAGTATATTTAAATTGTACTAAACCATCAACAGTTAAGACTGCTCTCTTAGCCATCACACCCATATTCAAATGGACACGGTTGTCAGTCCAGTAACCAAGAACATACAGGAAAGCGATTGTAAAGCAGTAAACGCGCTTTAATACGGCTGAAATTAAATTCTGGACGTATTAAGATCCTAATAAAGCTGCTTGGCGGAATGGCAAAGTGAATAGATTCACTCTCCGTTTAGAGCTAGTATGCAAGAGAACCTATTGTATTCGTTAGTTCTAAGGAGAGTACTATTAATACCCCTTGTAGTATATTTAAATTGTACTAAACCATCAACAGTTACGACTGCTCTTTTAGCCATCACAACCATATTCAAATAGACACAGTTGTCAGTGCAGCAACCAAGAACATACAGAAAAGCAATTGTGAAGCAGTAAACACGCTTGAATACGGCTGAAATTAAATTCTGGACGTATTAAGAACCTAATAAAGCTTCTTTGGCGGCATGGCATAGTGAATAGAAACACCTTTCGTTTACAGCTAGTATGCAAGAGAGCCTAAGGTATTCCTTAGTTCTACGAAAAGTGCTATCAATACCCCTTGTAGTATTATTAAGAAGTACTAAACCTTCAACAGTTACAACTGCTCTTTTAACCATCACATCCAAATTCAAATAGACACAGTTGTCATTCCAGCATTCAAGAGCATACAGAAACGCGATTGTAAAGCAGTAAACACGCTTTAATACAGCTGAAATTAAATTCTGGATGTATTAAGAACCTATTAAAGCAGCTTGGCGGAATGGCAAAGTGAATAGATTCACTCTTCGTTTAGAGCTAGTATGCAGAGAACCTATTGTATTCTTTAGTTCTAAGGAGAGTGCTATTAATACCCCTTGTAGTATATTTAAATTGTACTAAACCATCAACAGTTACGACTGCTCTTTTAGCCATCACAACCATATTCAAATAGACACAGTTGTCAGTGCAGCAACCAAGAACATACAGAAAAGCAATTGTGAAGCATTAAACACGCTTGAATACAGCTGAAATTAAATTCTGGACGTATTAAGAACCTAATAAAGCTTCTTTGGCGGCATGGCATAGTGAATAGATACACTCTTCGTTTACAGCTAGTATGCAAGAGAGCCTAAGGTATTCCTTAGTGCTACGAAAAGTGCTATCAATACCCCTTGTAGTATTATTAAGAAGTACTAAACCTTCAACAGTTACAACTACTCTTTTAGCCATCACATCCAAATTCAAATAGACACAGTTGTCAGTCCAGCATTCAAGAACATACAGAAACGCGATAATAAAGCAGTAAACACGCTTTAATACAGCTGAAATTAAATTCTGGACGTATTAAGAACCTATTAAAGCTGCTTGGCGGAATGGCATAGTGAATAGATTCACTCTTCGTTTAGAGCTAGTATGCAGAGAGCCTATTGTATTCGTTAGTTCTAAGGAGAGTACTATTAATACCCCTTGTAGTATATTTAAATTGTACTAAACCATCAACAGTTAAGACTGCTCTCTTAGCCATCACACCCATATTCAAATGGACACGGTTGTCAGTCCAGTAACCAAGAACATACAGGAAAGCGATTGTAAAGCAGTAAACGCGCTTTAATACAGCTGAAATTAAATTCTGGACGTATTAAGATCCTAATAAAGCTGCTTGGCGGAATGGCAAAGTGAATAGATTCACTCTCCGTTTAGAGCTAGTATGCAAGAGAACCTATTGTATTCGTTAGTTCTAAGGAGAGTACTATTAATACCCCTTGTAGTATATTTAAATTGTACTAAACCATCAACAGTTACGACTGCTCTTTTAGCCATCACAACCATATTCAAATAGACACAGTTGTCAGTGCAGCAACCAAGAACATACAGAAAAGCAATTGTGAAGCAGTAAACACGCTTGAATACGGCTGAAATTAAATTCTGGACGTATTAAGAACCTAATAAAGCTTCTTTGGCGGCATGGCATAGTGAATAGATACACTCTTCGTTTACAGCTAGTATGCAAGAGAGCCTAAGGTATTCCTTAGTGCTACGAAAAGTGCTATCAATACCCCTTGTAGTATTATTAAGAAGTACTAAACCTTCAACAGTTACAACTACTCTTTTAGCCATCACATCCAAATTCAAATAGACACAGTTGTCAGTCCAGCATTCAAGAACATACAGAAACGCGATAATAAAGCAGTAAACACGCTTTAATACAGCTGAAATTAAATTCTGGACGTATTAAGAACCTATTAAAGCTGCTTGGCGGAATGGCATAGTGAATAGATTCACTCTTCGTTTAGAGCTAGTATGCAGAGAGCCTATTGTATTCGTTAGTTCTAAGGAGAGTACTATTAATACCCCTTGTAGTATATTTAAATTGTACTAAACCATCAACAGTTAAGACTGCTCTCTTAGCCATCACACCCATATTCAAATGGACACGGTTGTCAGTCCAGTAACCAAGAACATACAGGAAAGCGATTGTAAAGCAGTAAACGCGCTTTAATACAGCTGAAATTAAATTCTGGACGTATTAAGATCCTAATAAAGCTGCTTGGCGATATTGGCAAAGTGAATAGATTCACTCTCCGTTTAGAGCTAGTATGCAAGAGAACCTATTGTGTTCGTTAGTTCTAAGGAGAGTACTATTAATACCCCTTGTAGTATATTTAAATTGTACTAAACCATCAACAGTTACGACTGCTCTTTTAGCCATCACAACCATATTCAAATAGACACAGTTGTCAGTGCAGCAACCAAGAACATACAGAAAAGCAATTGTGAAGCAGTAAACACGCTTGAATACGGCTGAAATTAAATTCTGGACGTATTAAGAACCTAATAAAGCTTCTTTGGCGGCATGGCATAGTGAATAGAAACACCTTTCGTTTACAGCTAGTATGCAAGAGAGCCTAAGGTATTCCTTAGTTCTACGAAAAGTGCTATCAATACCCCTTGTAGTATTATTAAGAAGTACTAAACCTTCAACAGTTACAACTGCTCTTTTAACCATCACTTCCAAATTCAAATAGACACAGTTGTCATTCCAGCATTCAAGAGCATACAGAAACGCGATTGTAAAGCAGTAAACACGCTTTAATACAGCTGAAATTAAATTCTGGACGTATTAAGAACCTATTAAAGCTGCTTGGCGGAATGGCAAAGTGAATAGATTCACTCTTCGTTTAGAGCTAGTATGCAGAGAACCTATTGTATTCGTTAGTTCTAAGGAGAGTGCTATTAATACCCCTTGTAGTATATTTAAATTGTACTAAACCATCAACAGTTACGACTGCTCTTTTAGCCATCACAACCATATTCAAATAGACACAGTTGTCAGTGCAGCAACCAAGAACATACAGAAAAGCAATGGTGAAGCAGTAAACACGCTTGAATACGGCTGAAATTAAATTCTGGACGTATTAAGAACCTAATAAAGCTTCTTTGGCGGCATGGCATAGTGAATAGAAACACCTTTCGTTTACAGCTAGTATGCAAGAGAGCCTAAGGTATTCCTTAGTTCTACGAAAAGTGCTATCAATACCCCTTGTAGTATTATTAAGAAGTACTAAACCTTCAACAGTTACAACTGCTCTTTTAACCATCACATCCAAATTCAAATAGACACAGTTGTCATTCCAGCATTCAAGAGCATACAGAAACGCGATTGTAAAGCAGTAAACACGCTTTAATACAGCTGAAATTAAATTCTGGATGTATTAAGAACCTATTAAAGCAGCTTGGCGGAATGGCAAAGTGAATAGATTCACTCTTCGTATAGAGCTAGTATGCAGAGAACCTATTGTATTCGTTAGTTCTAAGGAGAGTGCTATTAATACCCCTTGTAGTATATTTAAATTGTACTAAACCATCAACAGTTACGACTGCTTTCTTAGCCATCACACCCATATTCAAATGGACACAGTTGTCAGTCCAGTAACCAAGAACATACAGAAAAGCAATTGTGAAGCAGTAAACACGCTTGAATACGGCTGAAATTAAATTCTGGACGTATTAAGAACCTAATAAAGCTTCTTTGGCGGCATGGCATAGTGAATAGAAACACCTTTCGTTTACAGCTAGTATGCAAGAGAGCCTAAGGTATTCCTTAGTTCTACGAAAAGTGCTATCAATACCCCTTGTAGTATTATTAAGAAGTACTAAACCTTCAACAGTTACAACTGCTCTTTTAACCATCACATCCAAATTCAAATAGACACAGTTGTCATTCCAGCATTCAAGAGCATACAGAAACGCGATTGTAAAGCAGTAAACACGCTTTAATACAGCTGAAATTAAATTCTGGATGTATTAAGAACCTATTAAAGCAGCTTGGCGGAATGGCAAAGTGAATAGATTCACTCTTCGTATAGAGCTAGTATGCAGAGAACCTATTGTATTCGTTAGTTCTAAGGAGAGTGCTATTAATACCCCTTGTAGTATATTTAAATTGTACTAAACCATCAACAGTTACGACTGCTTTCTTAGCCATCACACCCATATTCAAATGGACACAGTTGTCAGTCCAGTAACCAAGAACATACAGGAAAGCGATTGTAAAGCAGTAAACGCGCTTTAATACAGCTGAAATTAAATTCTGGACGTATTAAGATCCTAATAAAGCTGCTTGGCGGAATGGCAAAGTGAATAGATTCACTCTCCGTTTAGAGCTAGTATGCAAGAGAACCTATTGTATTCGTTAGTTCTAAGGAGAGTACTATTAATACCCCTTGTAGTATATTTAAATTGTACTAAACCATCAACAGTTACGACTGCTCTTTTAGCCATCACAACCATATTCAAATAGACACAGTTGTCAGTGCAGCAACCAAGAACATACAGAAAAGCAATTGTGAAGCAGTAAACACGCTTGAATACGGCTGAAATTAAATTCTGGACGTATTAAGAACCTAATAAAGCTTCTTTGGCGGCATGGCATAGTGAATAGATACACTCTTCGTTTACAGCTAGTATGCAAGAGAGCCTAAGGTATTCCTTAGTGCTACGAAAAGTGCTATCAATACCCCTTGTAGTATTATTAAGAAGTACTAAACCTTCAACAGTTACAACTACTCTTTTAGCCATCACATCCAAATTCAAATAGACACAGTTGTCAGTCCAGCATTCAAGAACATACAGAAACGCGATAATAAAGCAGTAAACACGCTTTAATACAGCTGAAATTAAATTCTGGACGTATTAAGAACCTATTAAAGCTGCTTGGCGGAATGGCATAGTGAATAGATTCACTCTTCGTTTAGAGCTAGTATGCAGAGAGCCTATTGTATTCGTTAGTTCTAAGGAGAGTACTATTAATACCCCTTGTAGTATATTTAAATTGTACTAAACCATCAACAGTTAAGACTGCTCTCTTAGCCATCACACCCATATTCAAATGGACACGGTTGTCAGTCCAGTAACCAAGAACATACAGGAAAGCGATTGTAAAGCAGTAAACGCGCTTTAATACAGCTGAAATTAAATTCTGGACGTATTAAGATCCTATAAAGCTGCTTGGCGGAATGGCAAAGTGAATAGATTCACTCTCCGTTTAGAGCTAGTATGCAAGAGAACCTATTGTATTCGTTAGTTCTAAGGAGAGTACTATTAATACCCCTTGTAGTATATTTAAATTGTACTAAACCATCAACAGTTACGACTGCTCTTTTAGCCATCACAACCATATTCAAATAGACACAGTTGTCAGTGCAGCAACCAAGAACATACAGAAAAGCAATTGTGAAGCAGTAAACACGCTTGAATACGGCTGAAATTAAATTCTGGACGTATTAAGAACCTAATAAAGCTTCTTTGGCGCATGGCATAGTGAATAGAAACACCTTTCGTTTACAGCTAGTATGCAAGAGAGCCTAAGGTATTCCTTAGTTCTACGAAAAGTGCTATCAATACCCCTTGTAGTATTATTAAGAAGTACTAAACCTTCAACAGTTACAACTGCTCTTTTAACCATCACATCCAAATTCAAATAGACACAGTTGTCATTCCAGCATTCAAGAGCATACAGAAACGCGATTGTAAAGCAGTAAACACGCTTTAATACAGCTGAAATTAAATTCTGGACGTATTAAGAACCTATTAAAGCTGCTTGGCGGAATGGCAAAGTGAATAGATTCACTCTTCGTTTAGAGCTAGTATGCAGAGAACCTATTGTATTCGTTAGTTCTAAGGAGAGTGCTATTAATACCCTTGTAGTATATTTAAATTGTACTAAACCATCAACAGTTACGACTGCTCTTTTAGCCATCACAACCATATTCAAATAGACACAGTTGTCAGTGCAGCAACCAAGAACATACAGAAAAGCAATTGTGAAGCAGTAAACACGCTTGAATACGGCTGAAATTAAATTCTGGACGTATTAAGAACCTAATAAAGCTTCTTTGGCGGCATGGCATAGTGAATAGAAACACCTTTCGTTTACAGCTAGTATGCAAGAGAGCCTAAGGTATTCCTTAGTTCTACGAAAAGTGCTATCAATACCCCTTGTAGTATTATTAAGAAGTACTAAACCTTCAACAGTTACAACTGCTCTTTTAACCATCACATCCAAATTCAAATAGACACAGTTGTCATTCCAGCATTCAAGAGCATACAGAAACGCGATTGTAAAGCAGTAAACACGCTTTAATACAGCTGAAATTAAATTCTGGATGTATTAAGAACCTATTAAAGCAGCTTGGCGAAATGGCAAAGTGAATAGATTCACTCTTCGTATAGAGCTAGTATGCAGAGAACCTATTGTATTCGTTAGTTCTAAGGAGAGTGCTATTAATACCCCTTGTAGTATATTTAAATTGTACTAAACCATCAACAGTTACGACTGCTCTTTTAGCCATCACAACCATATTCAAATAGACACAGTTGTCAGTGCAGCAACCAAGAACATACAGAAAAGCAATTGTGAAGCAGTAAACACGCTTGAATACGGCTGAAATTAAATTCTGGACGTATTAAGAACCTAATAAAGCTTCTTTGGCGGCATGGCATAGTGAATAGAAACACCTTTCGTTTACAGCTAGTATGCAAGAGAGCCTAAGGTATTCCTTAGTTCTACGAAAAGTGCTATCAATACCCCTTGTAGTATTATTAAGAAGTACTAAACCTTCAACAGTTACAACTGCTCTTTTAACCATCACATCCAAATTCAAATAGACACAGTTGTCATTCCAGCATTCAAGAGCATACAGAAACGCGATTGTAAAGCAGTAAACACGCTTTAATACAGCTGAAATAAATTCTGGATGTATTAAGAACCTATTAAAGCAGCTTGGCGGAATGGCAAAGTGAATAGATTCACTCTTCGTATAGAGCTAGTATGCAGAGAACCTATTGTATTCGTTAGTTCTAAGGAGAGTGCCTATTAATACCCCTTGTAGTATATTTAAATTGTACTAAACCATCAACAGTTACGACTGCTTCTTAGCCATCACACCCATATTCAAATGGACACAGTTGTCAGTCCAGTAACCAAGAACATACAGAAAAGCGATTGTAAAGCAGTAAACGCGCTTTAATACAGCTGAAATTAAATTCTGGACGTATTAAGATCCTAATAAAGCTGCTTGGCGGAATGGCAAAGTGAATAGATTCACTCTCCGTTTAGAGCTAGTATGCAAGAGAACCTATTGTATTCGTTAGTTCTAAGGAGAGTACTATTAATACCCCTTGTAGTATATTTAAATTGTACTAAACCATCAACAGTTACGACTGCTCTTTTAGCCATCACAACCATATTCAAATAGACACAGTTGTCAGTGCAGCAACCAAGAACATACAGAAAAGCAATTGTGAAGCAGTAAACACGCTTGAATACGGCTGAAATTAAATTCTGGACGTATTAAGAACCTAATAAAGCTTCTTTGGCGGCATGGCATAGTGAATAGATACACTCTTCGTTTACAGCTAGTATGCAAGAGAGCCTAAGGTATTCCTTAGTGCTACGAAAAGTGCTATCAATACCCCTTGTAGTATTATTAAGAAGTACTAAACCTTCAACAGTTACAACTACTCTTTTAGCCATCACATCCAAATTCAAATAGACACAGTTGTCAGTCCAGCATTCAAGAACATACAGAAACGCGATAATAAAGCAGTAAACACGCTTTAATACAGCTGAAATTAAATTCTGGACGTATTAAGAACCTATTAAAGCTGCTTGGCGGAATGGCATAGTGAATAGATTCACTCTTCGTTTAGAGCTAGTATGCAGAGAGCCTATTGTATTCGTTAGTTCTAAGGAGAGTACTATTAATACCCCTTGTAGTATATTTAAATTGTACTAAACCATCAACAGTTAAGACTGCTCTCTTAGCCATCACACCCATATTCAAATGGACACGGTTGTCAGTCCAGTAACCAAGAACATACAGGAAAGCGATTGTAAAGCAGTAAACGCGCTTTAATACAGCTGAAATTAAATTCTGGACGTATTAAGATCCTAATAAAGCTGCTTGGCGGAATGGCAAAGTGAATAGATTCACTCTCCGTTTAGAGCTAGTATGCAAGAGAACCTATTGTATTCGTTAGTTCTAAGGAGAGTACTATTAATACCCCTTGTAGTATATTTAAATTGTACTAAACCATCAACAGTTACGACTGCTCTTTTAGCCATCACAACCATATTCAAATAGACACAGTTGTCAGTGCAGCAACCAAGAACATACAGAAAAGCAATTGTGAAGCAGTAAACACGCTTGAATACGGCTGAAATTAAATTCTGGACGTATTAAGAACCTAATAAAGCTTCTTTGGCGGCATGGCATAGTGAATAGAAACACCTTTCGTTTACAGCTAGTATGCAAGAGAGCCTAAGGTATTCCTTAGTTCTACGAAAAGTGCTATCAATACCCCTTGTAGTATTATTAAGAAGTACTAAACCTTCAACAGTTACAACTGCTCTTTTAACCATCACATCCAAATTCAAATAGACACAGTTGTCATTCCAGCATTCAAGAGCATACAGAAACGCGATTGTAAAGCAGTAAACACGCTTTAATACAGCTGAAATTAAATTCTGGATGTATTAAGAACCTATTAAAGCAGCTTGGCGTAATGGCAAAGTGAATAGATTCACTCTTCGTATAGAGCTAGTATGCAGAGAACCTATTGTATTCGTTAGTTCTAAGGAGAGTGCTATTAATACCCCTTGTAGTATATTTAAATTGTACTAAACCATCAACAGTTACGACTGCTCTTTTAGCCATCACAACCATATTCAAATAGACACAGTTGTCAGTGCAGCAACCAAGAACATACAGAAAAGCAATTGTGAAGCAGTAAACACGCTTGAATACGGCTGAAATTAAATTCTGGACGTATTAAGAACCTAATAAAGCTTCTTTGGCGGCATGGCATAGTGAATAGAAACACCTTTCGTTTACAGCTAGTATGCAAGAGAGCCTAAGGTATTCCTTAGTTCTACGAAAAGTGCTATCAATACCCCTTGTAGTATTATTAAGAAGTACTAAACCTTCAACAGTTACAACTGCTCTTTTAACCATCACATCCAAATTCAAATAGACACAGTTGTCATTCCAGCATTCAAGAGCATACAGAAACGCGATTGTAAAGCAGTAAACACGCTTTAATACAGCTGAAATTAAATTCTGGATGTATTAAGAACCTATTAAAGCAGCTTGGCGGAATGGCAAAGTGAATAGATTCACTCTTCGTATAGAGCTAGTATGCAGAGAACCTATTGTATTCGTTAGTTCTAAGGAGAGTGCTATTAATACCCCTTGTAGTATATTTAAATTGTACTAAACCATCAACAGTTACGACTGCTTTCTTAGCCATCACACCCATATTCAAATGGACACAGTTGTCAGTCCAGTAACCAAGAACATACAGAAAAGCGATTGTAAAGCAGTAAACGCGCTTTAATACAGCTGAAATTAAATTCTGGACGTATTAAGATCCTAATAAAGCTGCTTGGCGGAATGGCAAAGTGAATAGATTCACTCTCCGTTTAGAGCTAGTATGCAAGAGAACCTATTGTATTCGTTAGTTCTAAGGAGAGTACTATTAATACCCCTTGTAGTATATTTAAATTGTACTAAACCATCAACAGTTACGACTGCTCTTTTAGCCATCACAACCATATTCAAATAGACACAGTTGTCAGTGCAGCAACCAAGAACATACAGAAAAGCAATTGTGAAGCAGTAAACACGCTTGAATACGGCTGAAATTAAATTCTGGACGTATTAAGAACCTAATAAAGCTTCTTTGGCGGCATGGCATAGTGAATAGATACACTCTTCGTTTACAGCTAGTATGCAAGAGAGCCTAAGGTATTCCTTAGTGCTACGAAAAGTGCTATCAATACCCCTTGTAGTATTATTAAGAAGTACTAGACCTTCAACAGTTACAACTACTCTTTTAGCCATCACATCCAAATTCAAATAGACACAGTTGTCAGTCCAGCATTCAAGAACATACAGAAACGCGATAATAAAGCAGTAAACACGCTTTAATACAGCTGAAATTAAATTCTGGACGTATTAAGAACCTATTAAAGCTGCTTGGCGGAATGGCATAGTGAATAGATTCACTCTTCGTTTAGAGCTAGTATGCAGAGAGCCTATTGTATTCGTTAGTTCTAAGGAGAGTACTATTAATACCCCTTGTAGTATATTTAAATTGTACTAAACCATCAACAGTTAAGACTGCTCTCTTAGCCATCACACCCATATTCAAATGGACACGGTTGTCAGTCCAGTAACCAAGAACATACAGGAAAGCGATTGTAAAGCAGTAAACGCGCTTTAATACAGCTGAAATTAAATTCTGGACGTATTAAGATCCTAATAAAGCTGCTTGGCGGAATGGCAAAGTGAATAGATTCACTCTCCGTTTAGAGCTAGTATGCAAGAGAACCTATTGTATTCGTTAGTTCTAAGGAGAGTACTATTAATACCCCTTGTAGTATATTTAAATTGTACTAAACCATCAACAGTTACGACTGCTCTTTTAGCCATCACAACCATATTCAAATAGACACAGTTGTCAGTGCAGCAACCAAGAACATACAGAAAAGCAATTGTGAAGCAGTAAACACGCTTGAATACGGCTGAAATTAAATTCTGGACGTATTAAGAACCTAATAAAGCTTCTTTGGCGGCATGGCATAGTGAATAGAAACACCTTTCGTTTACAGCTAGTATGCAAGAGAGCCTAAGGTATTCCTTAGTTCTACGAAAAGTGCTATCAATACCCCTTGTAGTATTATTAAGAAGTACTAAACCTTCAACAGTTACAACTGCTCTTTTAACCATCACATCCAAATTCAAATAGACACAGTTGTCATTCCAGCATTCAAGAGCATACAGAAACGCGATTGTAAAGCAGTAAACACGCTTTAATACAGCTGAAATTAAATTCTGGACGTATTAAGAACCTATTAAAGCTGCTTGGCGGAATGGCAAAGTGAATAGATTCACTCTTCGTTTAGAGCTAGTATGCAGAGAACCTATTGTATTCGTTAGTTCTAAGGAGAGTGCTATTAATACCCCTTGTAGTATATTTAAATTGTACTAAACCATCAACAGTTACGACTGCTCTTTTAGCCATCACAACCATATTCAAATAGACACAGTTGTCAGTGCAGCAACCAAGAACATACAGAAAAGCAATTGTGAAGCAGTAAACACGCTTGAATACGGCTGAAATTAAATTCTGGACGTATTAAGAACCTAATAAAGCTTCTTTGGCGGCATGGCATAGTGAATAGAAACACCTTTCGTTTACAGCTAGTATGCAAGAGAGCCTAAGGTATTCCTTAGTTCTACGAAAAGTGCTATCAATACCCCTTGTAGTATTATTAAGAAGTACTAAACCTTCAACAGTTACAACTGCTCTTTTAACCATCACATCCAAATTCAAATAGACACAGTTGTCATTCCAGCATTCAAGAGCATACAGAAACGCGATTGTAAAGCAGTAAACACGCTTTAATACAGCTGAAATTAAATTCTGGATGTATTAAGAACCTATTAAAGCAGCTTGGCGGAATGGCAAAGTGAATAGATTCACTCTTCGTATAGAGCTAGTATGCAGAGAACCTATTGTATTCGTTAGTTCTAAGGAGAGTGCTATTAATACCCCTTGTAGTATATTTAAATTGTACTAAACCATCAACAGTTACGACTGCTTTCTTAGCCATCACACCCATATTCAAATGGACACAGTTGTCAGTCCAGTAACCAAGAACATACAGAAAAGCAATTGTGAAGCAGTAAACACGCTTGAATACGGCTGAAATTAAATTCTGGACGTATTAAGAACCTAATAAAGCTTCTTTGGCGGCATGGCATAGTGAATAGAAACACCTTTCGTTTACAGCTAGTATGCAAGAGAGCCTAAGGTATTCCTTAGTTCTACGAAAAGTGCTATTAATACCCCTTGTAGTATTATTAAGAAGTACTAAACCATCAACAGTTACAACTGCTCTTTTAGCCATCACATCCATATTCAAATAGACACAGTTGTCAGTGCAGCAACCAAGAACATACAGAAAAGCAATTGTGAAGCATTAAACACGCTTGAATACAGCTGAAATTAAATTCTGGACGTATTAAGAACCTAATAAAGCTTCTTTGGCGGCATGGCATAGTGAATAGATACACTCTTCGTTTACAGCTAGTATGCAAGAGAGCCTAAGGTATTCCTTAGTGCTACGAAAAGTGCTATCAATACCCCTTGTAGTATTATTAAGAAGTACTAAACCTTCAACAGTTACAACTACTCTTTTAGCCATCACATCCAAATTCAAATAGACACAGTTGTCAGTCCAGCATTCAAGAACATACAGAAACGCGATAATAAAGCAGTAAACACGCTTTAATACAGCTGAAATTAAATTCTGGACGTATTAAGAACCTATTAAAGCTGCTTGGCGGAATGGCATAGTGAATAGATTCACTCTTCGTTTAGAGCTAGTATGCAGAGAGCCTATTGTATTCGTTAGTTCTAAGGAGAGTACTATTAATACCCCTTGTAGTATATTTAAATTGTACTAAACCATCAACAGTTAAGACTGCTCTCTTAGCCATCACACCCATATTCAAATGGACACGGTTGTCAGTCCAGTAACCAAGAACATACAGAAAAGCAATTGTGAAGCAGTAAACACGCTTGAATACGGCTGAAATTAAATTCTGGACGTATTAAGAACCTAATAAAGCTTCTTTGGCGGCATGGCATAGTGAATAGAAACACCTTTCGTTTACAGCTAGTATGCAAGAGAGCCTAAGGTATTCCTTAGTTCTACGAAAAGTGCTATCAATACCCCTTGTAGTATTATTAAGAAGTACTAAACCTTCAACAGTTACAACTGCTCTTTTAACCATCACATCCAAATTCAAATAGACACAGTTGTCATTCCAGCATTCAAGAGCATACAGAAACGCGATTGTAAAGCAGTAAACACGCTTTAATACAGCTGAAATTAAATTCTGGACGTATTAAGAACCTATTAAAGCTGCTTGGCGGAATGGCAAAGTGAATAGATTCACTCTTCGTTTAGAGCTAGTATGCAGAGAACCTATTGTATTCGTTAGTTCTAAGGAGAGTGCTATTAATACCCCTTGTAGTATATTTAAATTGTACTAAACCATCAACAGTTACGACTGCTCTTTTAGCCATCACAACCATATTCAAATAGACACAGTTGTCAGTGCAGCAACCAAGAACATACAGAAAAGCAATTGTGAAGCAGTAAACACGCTTGAATACGGCTGAAATTAAATTCTGGACGTATTAAGAACCTAATAAAGCTTCTTTGGCGGCATGGCATAGTGAATAGAAACACCTTTCGTTTACAGCTAGTATGCAAGAGAGCCTAAGGTATTCCTTAGTTCTACGAAAAGTGCTATCAATACCCCTTGTAGTATTATTAAGAAGTACTAAACCTTCAACAGTTACAACTGCTCTTTTAACCATCACATCCAAATTCAAATAGACACAGTTGTCATTCCAGCATTCAAGAGCATACAGAAACGCGATTGTAAAGCAGTAAACACGCTTTAATACAGCTGAAATTAAATTCTGGATGTATTAAGAACCTATTAAAGCAGCTTGGCGGAATGGCAAAGTGAATAGATTCACTCTTCGTATAGAGCTAGTATGCAGAGAACCTATTGTATTCGTTAGTTCTAAGGAGAGTGCTATTAATACCCCTTGTAGTATATTTAAATTGTACTAAACCATCAACAGTTACGACTGCTTTCTTAGCCATCACACCCATATTCAAATGGACACAGTTGTCAGTCCAGTAACCAAGAACATACAGAAAAGCAATTGTGAAGCAGTAAACACGCTTGAATACGGCTGAAATTAAATTCTGGACGTATTAAGAACCTAATAAAGCTTCTTTGGCGGCATGGCATAGTGAATAGAAACACCTTTCGTTTACAGCTAGTATGCAAGAGAGCCTAAGGTATTCCTTAGTTCTACGAAAAGTGCTATCAATACCCCTTGTAGTATTATTAAGAAGTACTAAACCTTCAACAGTTACAACTGCTCTTTTAACCATCACATCCAAATTCAAATAGACACAGTTGTCATTCCAGCATTCAAGAGCATACAGAAACGCGATTGTAAAGCAGTAAACACGCTTTAATACAGCTGAAATTAAATTCTGGATGTATTAAGAACCTAATAAAGCTGCTTGGCGGAATGGCAAAGTGAATAGATTCACTCTCCGTTTAGAGCTAGTATGCAAGAGAACCTATTGTATTCGTTAGTTCTAAGGAGAGTGCTATTAATACCCCTTGTAGTATATTTAAATTGTACTAAACCATCAACAGTTACGACTGCTCTTTTAGCCATCACAACCATATTCAAATAGACACAGTTGTCAGTGCAGCAACCAAGTACATACAGAAAAGCAATTGTGAAGCAGTAAACACGCTTGAATACGGCTGAAATTAAATTCTGGACGTATTAAGAACCTAATAAAGCTTCTTTGGCGGCATGGCATAGTGAATAGATTCACTCTTCGTTTAGAGCTAGTATGCAAGAGAACCTATTGTATTCCTTAGTTCTAAGGAGAGTGCTATTAATACCCCTTGTAGTATATTTAAATTGTACTAAACCATCAACAGTTACGACTGCTTTCTTAGCCATCACACCCATATTCAAATGGACACAGTTGTCAGTCCAGTAACCAAGAACATACAGAAAAGCGATTGTGAAGCAGTAAACACGCTTTAATACAGCTGAAATTAAATTCTGGACGTATTAAGAACCTAATAAAGCTGCTTGGCGGCATGTCAAAGTGAATAGATTCACTCTTCGTTTAGAGCTAGTATGCAAGAGAACCTATTGTATTCCTTAGTTCTAAGGAGAGTGCTATTAATACCCCTTGTAGTATATTTAAATTGTACTAAACCATCAACAGTTACGACTGCTTTCTTAGCCATCACACCCATATTCAAATGGACACAGTTGTCAGTCCAGTAACCAAGAACATACAGAAAAGCGATTGTGAAGCAGTAAACACGCTTTAATACAGCTGAAATTAAATTCTGGACGTATTAAGAACCTAATAAAGCTGCTTGGCGGCATGTCAAAGTGAATAGATTCACTCTTCGTTTAGAGCTAGTATGCAAGAGAACCTATTGTATTCCTTAGTTCTAAGGAGAGTGTTATTAATACCCCTTGTAGTATATTTAAATTGTACTAAACCATCAACAGTTACGACTGCTCTCTTAGCCATCACACCCATATTCAAATAGACACAGTTGTCAGTCCAGTAACCAAGAACATACAGAAAAGCGATTGTGAAGCAGTAAACACGCTTTAATACAGCTGAAATGAAATTCTGGACGTATTAAGAATCTAATAAAGCTGCTTGGCGGCATGTCAAAGTGAATAGATTCGCTCTTCGTTTAGAGCTAGTATGCAAGAGAACCTATTGTATTCCTTAGTTCTAAGGAGAGTGCTATTAATACCCCTTGTAGTATATTTAAATTGTACTAAACCATCAACAGTTACGACTGCTTTCTTAGCCATCACACCCATATTCAAATGGACACAGTTGTCAGTCCAGTAACCAAGAACATACAGAAAAGCAATTGTGAAGCAGTAAACACGCTTGAATACGGCTGAAATTAAATTCTGGACGTATTAAGAACCTAATAAAGCTTCTTTGGCGGCATGGCATAGTGAATAGATACACTCTTCGTTTACAGCTAGTATGAAAGAGAACCTAAGGTATTCCTTAGTTCTACGAAAAGTGCTATTAATACCCCTTGTAGTATTATTAAGAAGTACTAAACCATCAACAGTTACAACTGCTCTTTTAGCCATCACATCCATATTCAAATAGACACAGTTGTCAGTGCAGCAACCAAGAACATACAGAAAAGCAATTGTGAAGCATTAAACACGCTTGAATACAGCTGAAATTAAATTCTGGACGTATTAAGAACCTAATAAAGCTTCTTTGGCGGCATGGCATAGTGAATAGATACACTCTTCGTTTACAGCTAGTATGCAAGAGAGCCTAAGGTATTCCTTAGTGCTACGAAAAGTGCTATCAATACCCCTTGTAGTATTATTAAGAAGTACTAAACCTTCAACAGTTACAACTACTTTTTTAGCCATCACATCCAAATTCAAATAGACACAGTTGTCAGTCCAGCATTCAAGAACATACAGAAACGCGATAATAAAGCAGTAAACACGCTTTAATACAGCTGAAATTAAATTCTGGACGTATTAAGAACCTATTAAAGCTGCTTGGCGGAATGGCATAGTGAATAGATTCACTCTTCGTTTAGAGCTAGTATGCAGAGAGCCTATTGTAATCGTTAGTTCTAAGGAGAGTACTATTAATACCCCTTGTAGTATATTTAAATTGTACTAAACCATCAACAGTTACGACTGCTCTCTTAGCCATCACACCCATATTCAAATGGACACGGTTGTCAGTCCAGTAACCAAGAACATACAGGAAAGCGATTGTAAAGCAGTAAACGCGCTTTAATACAGCTGAAATTAAATTCTGGACGTATTAAGATCCTAATAAAGCTGCTTGGCGGAATGGCAAAGTGAATAGATACACTCTCCGTTTAGAGCTAGTATGCAAGAGAACCTATTGTATTCGTTAGTTCTAAGGAGAGTGCTATTAATACCCCTTGTAGTATATTTAAATTGTACTAAACCATCAACAGTTACGACTGCTATCTTAGCGATCCCACCCATATTGAAATGGACACAGTTGTCAGTCTAGTAACCAAGAACATACAGAAAAGCGATTGTAAAGCAGTAAACACGCTCTAATACAGCTGAAATTAAATTCTGGACGTATTAAGATCCTAATAAAGCTGCTTGGCGGAATGGCAAAGTGAATAGATTCACTCTCCGTTTAGAGCTAGTATGCAAGAGAACCTATTGTATACGTTAGTTCTAAGGAGAGTGCTATTAATACCCCTTGTAGTATATTTAAATTGTACTAAACCATCAACAGTTACGACTGCTCTTTTAGCCATCACAACCATATTCAAATAGACACAGTTGTCAGTGCAGCAACCAAGAATATACAGAAAAGCAATTGTGAAGCAGTAAACACGCTTGAATACGGCTGAAATTAAATTCTGGACGTATTAAGAACCTAATAAAGCTTCTTTGGCGGCATGGCATAGTGAATAGATACACTCTTCGTTTACAGCTAGTATGCAAGAGAGCCTAAGGTATTCCTTAGTTCTACGAAAAGTGCTATCAATACCCCTTGTAGTATTATTAAGAAGTACTAAACTTTCAACAGTTACAACTGCTCTTTTAACCATCACATCCAAATTCAAATAGACACAGTTGTCATTCCAGCATGCAAGAGCATACAGAAACGCGATTGTAAAGCAGTAAACACGCTTTAATACAGCTGAAATTAAATTCTGGACGTATTAAGAACCTATTAAAGCTGCTTGGCGGAATGGCAAAGTGAATAGATTCACTCTTCGTATAGAGCTAGTATGCAGAGAACCTATTGTATTCGTTAGTTCTAAGGAGAGTGCTATTAATACCCCTTGTAGTATATTTAAATTGTACTAAACCATCAACAGTTACGACTGCTTTCTTAGCCATCACACCCATATTCAAATGGACACAGTTGTCAGTCCAGTAACCAAGAACATACAGGAAAGCGATTGTAAAGCAGTAAACACGCTTTAATACAGCTGAAATTAAATTCTGGACGTATTAAGAACCTAATAAAGCTGCTTGGCGGCATGTCAATGTGAATAGATTCACTCTTCGTTTAGAGCTAGTATGCAAGAGAACCTATTGTATTCCTTAGTTCTAAGGAGAGTGTTATTAATACCCCTTGTAGTATATTTAAATTGTACTAAACCATCAACAGTTACGACTGCTCTCTTAGCCATCACACCCATATTCAAATAGACACAGTTGTCAGTCCAGTAACCAAGAACATACAGGAAAGCGATTGTGAAGCAGTAAACACGCTTTAATACAGCTGAAATTAAATTCTGGACGTATTAAGAATCTAATAAAGCTGCTTGGCGGCATGTCAAAGTGAATAGATTCACTCTTCGTTTAGAGCTAGTATGCAAGAGAACCTATTGTATTCCTTAGTTCTAAGGAGAGTGCTATTAATACCCCTTGTAGTATATTTAAATTGTACTAAACCATCAACAGTTACGACTGCTTTCTTAGCCATCACACCCATATTCAAATGGACACAGTTGTCAGTCCAGTAACCAAGAACATACAGAAAAGCAATTGTGAAGCTGTAAACACGCTTGAATACGGTTGAAATTAAATTCTGGACGTATTAAGAACCTAATAAAGCTTCTTTGGCGGCATGGCATAGTGAATAGATACACTCTTCGTTTACAGCTAGTATGAAAGAGAACCTAAGGTATTCCTTAGTTCTACGAAAAGTGCTATTAATACCCCTTGTAGTATTATTAAGAAGTACTAAACCATCAACAGTTACAACTGCTCTTTTAGCCATCACATCCATATTCAAATAGACACAGTTGTAAGTGCAGCAACCAAGAACATACAGAAAAGCAATTGTGAAGCATTAAACACGCTTGAATACAGCTGAAATTAAATTCTGGACGTATTAAGAACCTAATAAAGCTTCTTTGGGGCATGGCATAGTGAATAGATACACTCTTCGTTTACAGCTAGTATGCAAGAGAGCCTAAGGTATTCCTTAGTGCTACGAAAAGTGCTATCAATACCCCTTGTAGTATTATTAAGAAGTACTAAACCTTCAACAGTTACAACTACTTTTTTAGCCATCACACCCATATTTAAATGGACACAGTTGTCAGTCCAGTAACCAAGAACATACAGAAAAGCAATTGTGAATCAGTAAACACGCTTGAATACGGCTGAAATTAAATTCTGGACGTATTAAGAACCTAATAAAGCTTCTTTGGCGGCATGGCATAGTGAATAGATACACTCTTCGTTTACAGCTAGTATGAAAGAGAGCCTAAAGTATTCCTTAGTTCTACGAAAAGTGCTATTAATACCCCTTGTAGTATTATTAAGAAGTACTAAACCGTCAACAGTTACAACTGCTCTTTTAGCCATCACATCCATATTCAAATAGACACAGTTGTCAGTGCAGCAACCAAGAACATACAGAAAAGCAATTGTGAAGCAGTAAACACACTTGAATACAGCTGAAATTAAATTCTGGACGTATTAAGAACCTAATAAAGCTTCTTTGGCGGCATGGCATAGTGAATAGATACACTCTTCGTTTACAGCTAGTATGCAAGTGAGCCTAAGGTATTCCTTAGTGCTACGAAAAGTGCTATCAATACCCCTTGTAGTATTATTAAGAAGTACTAAACCTTCAACAGTTACAACTGCTCTTTTAGCCATCACATCCAAATTCAAATAGACGCAGTTGTCAGTCCAGTAACCAAGAACATACAGAAAAGCAATTGTGAAGCAGTAAACACGCTTGAATACGGCTGAAATTAAATTCTGGACGTATTAAGAACCTAATAAAGCTTCTTTGGCGGCATGGCATAGTGAATAGATACACTTTTCGTTTACAGCTAGTATGCAAGAGAGCCTAAGGTATTCCTTAGTTCTACGAAAAGTGCTATCAATACCCCTTGTAGTATTATTAAGAAGTACTAAACCATCAACAGTTACGACTGCTTTCTTAGCCATCACAACCATATTCAAATTGTCACAGTTGTCAGTCCAGTAACCAAGAACATACAGGAAAGCGATTGTAAAGCAGTAAACACGCTTTAATACAGCTGAAATTAAATTCTGGACGTATTAAGAACCTAATAAAGCTGCTTGGCGGCATGTCAAAGTGAATAGATTCACTCTTCGTTTAGAGCTAGTATGCAAGAGAACCTATTGTATTCCTTAGTTCTAAGGAGAGTGTTATTAATACCCCTTGTAGTATATTTAAATTGTACTAAACCATCAACAGTTACGACTGCTCTCTTAGCCATCACACCCATATTCAAATAGACACAGTTGTCAGTCCAGTAACCAAGAACATACAGGAAAGCGATTGTGAAGCAGTAAACACGCTTTAATACAGCTGAAATTAAATTCTGGACGTATTAAGAACCTAATAAAGCTTCTTTGGCGGCATGGCATAGTGAATAGATACACTCTTCGTTTACAGCTAGTATGCAAGAGAGCCTATTGTATTCCTTAGTTCTAAGGAGAGTGCTATTAATACCCCTTGTAGTATATTTAAATTGTACTAAACCATCAACAGTTACGACTGCTTTCTTAGCCATCACACCCATATTCAAATGGACACAGTTGTCAGTCCAGTAACCAAGAACATACAGAAAAGCAATTGTGAAGCTGTAAACACGCTTGAATACGGCTGAAATTAAATTCTGGACGTATTAAGAACCTAATAAAGCTTCTTTGGCGGCATGGCATAGTGAATAGATACACTCTTCGTTTACAGCTAGTATGAAAGAGAACCTAAGGTTTTCCTTAGTTCTACGAAAAGTGCTATTAATACCCCTTGTAGTATTATTAAGAAGTACTAAACCATCAACAGTTACAACTGCTCTTTTAGCCATCACATCCATATTCAAATAGACACAGTTGTAAGTGCAGCAACCAAGAACATACAGAAAAGCAATTGTGAAGCATTAAACACGCTTGAATACAGCTGAAATTAAATTCTGGACGTATTAAGAACCTAATAAAGCTTCTTTGGCGGCATGGCATAGTGAATAGATACACTCTTCGTTTACAGCTAGTATGCAAGAGAGCCTAAGGTATTCCTTAGTGCTACGAAAAGTGCTATCAATACCCCTTGTAGTATTATTAAGAAGTACTAAACCTTCAACAGTTACAACTACTTTTTTAGCCATCACATCCAAATTCAAATAGACACAGTTGTCAGTCCAGCATTCAAGAACATACAGAAACGCGATAATAAAGCAGTAAACACGCTTTAATACAGCTGAAATTAAATTCTGGACGTATTAAGAACCTATTAAAGCTGCTTGGCGGAATGGCATAGTGAATAGATTCACTCTTCGTTTAGAGCTAGTATGCAAGAGAACCTATTGTATTCCTTAGTTCTAAGGAGAGTGTTATTAATACCCCTTGTAGTATTATTAAGAAGTACTAAACCTTCAACAGTTACAACTACTTTTTTAGCCATCACATCCAAATTCAAATAGACACAGTTGTCAGTCCAGCATTCAAGAACATACAGAAACGCGATAATAAAGCAGTAAACACGCTTTAATACAGCTGAAATTAAATTCTGGACGTATTAAGAACCTATTAAAGCTGCTTGGCGGAATGGCATAGTGAATAGATTCACTCTTCGTTTAGAGCTAGTATGCAGAGAGCCTATTGTATTCGTTAGTTCTAAGGAGAGTACTATTAATACCCCTTGTAGTATATTTAAATTGTACTAAACCATCAACAGTTACGACTGCTCTCTTAGCCATCACACCCATATTCAAATGGACACGGTTGTCAGTCCAGTAACCAAGAACATACAGGAAAGCGTTTGTAAAGCAGTAAACGCGCTTTAATACAGCTGAAATTAAATTCTGGACGTATTAAGATCCTAATAAAGCTGCTTGGCGGAATGGCAAAGTGAATAGATTCACTCTCCGTTTAGAGCTAGTATGCAAGAGAACCTATTGTATTCGTTAGTTCTAAGGAGAGTGCTATTAATACCCCTTGTAGTATATTTAAATTGTACTAAACCATCAACAGTTACGACTGCTATCTTAGCGATCCCACCCATATTGAAATGGACACAGTTGTCAGTCCAGTAACCAAGAACATACAGAAAAGCGATTGTAAAGCAGTAAACACGCTCTAATACAGCTGAAATTAAATTCTGGACGTATTAAGAACCTAATAAAGCTGCTTGGCGGAATGGCAAAGTGAATAGATTCACTCTCCGTTTAGAGCTAGTATGCAAGAGAACCTATTGTATACGTTAGTTCTAAGGAGAGTGCTATTAATACCCCTTGTAGTATATTTAAATTGTACTAAACCATCAACAGTTACGACTGCTCTTTTAGCCATCACAACCATATTCAAATAGACACAGTTGTCAGTGCAGCAACCAAGAATATACAGAAAAGCAATTGTGAAGCAGTAAACACGCTTGAATACGGCTGAAATTAAATTCTGGACGTATTAAGAACCTAATAAAGCTTCTTTGGCGGCATGGCATAGTGAATAGATACACTCTTCGTTTACAGCTAGTATGCAAGAGAGCCTAAGGTATTCCTTAGTTCTACGAAAAGTGCTATCAATACCCCTTGTAGTATTATTAAGAAGTACTAAACCTTCAACAGTTACAACTGCTCTTTTAACCATCACATCCAAATTCAAATAGACACAGTTGTCATTCCAGCATTCAAGAGCATACAGAAACGCGATTGTAAAGCAGTAAACACGCTTTAATACAGCTGAAATTAAATTCTGGACGTATTAAGAACCTATTAAAGCTGCTTGGCGGAATGGCAAATTGAATATATTCACTCTTCGTATAGAGCTAGTATGCAGAGAACCTATTGTATTCGTTAGTTCTAAGGAGAGTGCTATTAATACCCCTTGTAGTATATTTAAATTGTACTAAACCATCAACAGTTACGACTGCTTTCTTAGTCATCACACCCATATTCAAATGGACACAGTTGTCAGTCCAGTAACCAAGAACATACAGGAAAGCGATTGTAAAGCGGTAAACACGCTTTAATACAGCTGAAATTAAATTCTGGACGTATTAAGAACCTAATAAAGCTGCTTGGCGGCATGTCAAAGTGAATAGATTCACTCTTCGTTTAGAGCTAGTATGCAAGAGAACCTATTGTATTCCTTAGTTCTAAGGAGAGTGTTATTAATACCCCTTGTAGTATATTTAAATTGTACTAAACCATCAACAGTTACGACTGCTCTCTTAGCCATCACACCCATATTCAAATAGACACAGTTGTCAGTCCAGTAACCAAGAACATACAGGAAAGCGATTGTGAAGCAGTAAACACGCTTTAATACAGCTGAAATTAAATTCTGGACGTATTAAGAATCTAATAAAGTCGCTTTGGCGGCATGGCATAGTGAATAGATACATACACTCTTCGTGTACAGCTAGTATGCAAGAGAGCCTAAGGTATTCCTTAGTTCTAAGGAAAGTGCTATTAATACCCCTTGTAGTATTATTAAGAAGTACTAAACCATCAACAGTTACAACTGCTCTTTTAGCCATCACATCCAAATTCAAATAGACGCAGTTGTCAGTCCAGTAACCAAGAACATACAGAAAAGCAATTGTGAAGCAGTAAACACGCTTGAATACGGCTGAAATTAAATTCTGGACGTATTAAGAACCTAATAAAGCTTCTTTGGCGGCATGGCATAGTGAATAGATACACTTTTCGTTTACAGCTAGTATGCAAGAGAGCCTAAGGTATTCCTTAGTTCTACGAAAAGTGCTATCAATACCCCTTGTAGTATTATTAAGAAGTACTAAACCTTCAACAGTTACAACTGCTCTTTTAGCCATCACATCCAAATTCAAATAGACGCAGTTGTCAGTCCAGTAACCAAGAACATACAGAAAAGCAATTGTGAAGCAGTAAACACGCTTGAATACGGCTGAAATTAAATTCTGGACGTATTAAGAACCTAATAAAGCTTCTTTGGCGGCATGGCATAGTGAATAGATACACTTTTCGTTTACAGCTAGTATGCAAGAGAGCCTAAGGTATTCCTTAGTTCTACGAAAAGTGCTATCAATACCCCTTGTAGTATTATTAAGAAGTACTAAACCATCAACAGTTACGACTGCTTTCTTAGCCATCACACCCATATTCAAATTGTCACAGTTGTCAGTCCAGTAACCAAGAACATACAGGAAAGCGATTGTAAAGCAGTAAACACGCTTTAATACAGCTGAAATTAAATTCTGGACGTATTAAGAACCTAATAAAGCTGCTTGGCGGCATGGCAAAGTGAATAGATTCACTCTTCGTTTAGAGCTAGTATGCAAGAGAACCTATTGTATTCCTTAGTTTTAAGGAGAGTGCTATTAATACCCCTTGTAGTATATTTAAATTGTACTAAACCATCAACAGTTACGACTGCTTTCTTAGCCATCACACCCATATTTAAATGGACACAGTAGTCAGTCCAGTAACCAAGAACATACAGAAAAGCAATTGTGAATCAGTAAACACGCTTGAATACGGCTGAAATTAAATTCTGGACGTATTAAGAACCTAATAAAGCTGCTTGGCGGCATGGCAAAGTGAATAGATTCACTCTTCGTTTAGAGCTAGTATGCAAGAGAACCTATTGTATTCCTTAGTTCTAAGGAGAGTGTTATTAATACCCCTTGTAGTATATTTAAATTGTACTAAACCATCAACAGTTACGACTGCTTTCTTAGCGATCACACCCATATTCAAATGGACACAGTTGTCAGTCCAGTAACCAAGCACATACAGAAAAGCAATTGTGAAGCAGTAAACACGCTTGAATACGGCTGAAATTAAATTCTGGACGTATTAAGAACCTATTAAAGCTGCTTGGCGGCATGGCATAGTGAATAGATACACTCTTCGTTTACAGCTAGTATGAAAGAGAACCTAAGGTATTCCTTAGTTCTACGAAAAGTGCTATTAATACCCCTTGTAGTATTATTAAGAAGTACTAAACCATCGACAGTTACAACTGCTCTTTTAGCCATCACATCCATATTCAAATAGACACAGTTGTCAGTGCAGCAACCAAGAACATACAGAAAAGCAATTGTGAAGCATTAAACACGCTTGAATATAGCTGAAATTAAATTCTGGACGTATTAAGAACCTAATAAAGCTTCTTTGGCGGCATGGCATAGTGAATAGATACACTCTTCGTTTACAGCTAGTATGCAAGAGAGCCTAAGGTATTCCTTAGTGCTACGAAAAGTGCTATCAATACCCCTTGTAGTATTATTAAGAAGTACTAAACCTTCAACAGTTACAACTGCTCCTTTAACCATCACATCCAAATTCAAATAGACACAGTTGTCATTCCAGCATTCAAGAGCATACATAAACGCGATTGTAAAGCAGTAAACACGCTTTAATACAGCTGAAATTAAATTCTGGACGTATTAAGAACCTATTAAAGCTGCTTGGCGGAATGGCAAAGTGAATAGATTCACTCTTCGTATAGAGCTAGTATGCAGAGAACCTATTGTATTCGTTAGTTCTAAGGAGAGTGCTATTAATATCCCTTGTAGTATATTTAAATTGTACTAAACCATCAACAGTTACGACTGCTTTCTTAGCCATCACACCCATATTCAAATGGACACAGTTGTCAGTCCAGTAACCAAGAACATACAGGAAAGCGATTGTAAAGCAGTAAACACGCTTTAATACAGCTGAAATTAAATTCTGGACGTATTAAGAACCTAATAAAGCTGCTTGGCGGCATGTCAAAGTGAATAGATTCACTCTTCGTTTAGAGCTAGTATGCAAGAGAACCTATTGTATTCCTTAGTTCTAAGGAGAGTGTTATTAATACCCCTTGTAGTATATTTAAATTGTACTAAACCATCAACAGTTACGACTGCTCTCTTAGCCATCACACCCATATTCAAATAGACACAGTTGTCAGTCCAGTAACCAAGAACATACAGGAAAGCGATTGTGAAGCAGTAAACACGCTTTAATACAGCTGAAATTAAATTCTGGACGTATTAAGAATCTAATAAAGCTGCTTGGCGGCATGTCAAAGTGAATAGATTCACTCTTCGTTTAGAGCTAGTATGCAAGAGAACCTATTGTATTCCTTAGTTCTAAGGAGAGTGCTATTAATACCCCTTGTAGTATATTTAAATTGTACTAAACCATCAACAGTTACGACTGCTTTCTTAGCCATCACACCCATATTCAAATGGACACAGTTGTCAGTCCAGTAACCAAGAACATACAGAAAAGCAATTGTGAAGCAGTAAACACGCTTGAATACGGCTGAAATTAAATTCTGGACGTATTAAGAACCTAATAAAGCTTCTTTGGCGGCATGGCATAGTGAATAGATACACTCTTCGTTTACAGCTAGTATGAAAGAGAACCTAAGGTATTCCTTAGTTCTACGAAAAGTGCTATTAATACCCCTTGTAGTATTATTAAGAAGTACTAAACCATCAACAGTTACAACTGCTCTTTTAGCCATCACATCCATATTCAAATAGACACAGTTGTCAGTGCAGCAACCAAGAACATACAGAAAAGCAATTGTGAAGCATTAAACACGCTTGAATACAGCTGAAATTAAATTCTGGACGTATTAAGAACCTAATAAAGCTTCTTTGGCGGCATGGCATAGTGAATAGATACACTCTTCGTTTACAGCTAGTATGCAAGAGAGCCTAAGGTATTCCTTAGTGCTACGAAAAGTGCTATCAATACCCCTTGTAGTATTATTAAGAAGTACTAAACCTTCAACAGTTACAACTACTTTTTTAGCCATCACATCCAAATTCAAATAGACACAGTTGTCAGTCCAGCATTCAAGAACATACAGAAACGCGATAATAAAGCAGTAAACACGCTTTAATACAGCTGAAATTAAATTCTGGACGTATTAAGAACCTATTAAAGCTGCTTGGCGGAATGGCATAGTGAATAGATTCACTCTTCGTTTAGAGCTAGTATGCAGAGAGCCTATTGTATTCGTTAGTTCTAAGGAGAGTACTATTAATACCCCTTGTAGTATATTTAAATTGTACTAAACCATCAACAGTTACGACTGCTCTCTTAGCCATCACACCCATATTCAAATGGACACGGTTGTCAGTCCAGTAACCAAGAACATACATTCATTCAAAGACCACATGGGCCACGTATATTAACTGGGAAGAAATATTACATTTCATTTGAGGGTTCCTAACACCCCTCGCGCCTTAAAGAATTCTTTTTGAAATAAACTTAGCTATACATTTAAGGATTAGAAATAAACTTAACATAAGTTACAAAGTACAAGTACGTCACAAACATATAGTTATACACGTATTTGATTCTGAGTTCCTTAGACAGAAGAATTTATAGATGGAAGTGGAAATCTTCTCGGGATTGTAGCAAGCTATAAACCCTTGCAAACAGTAGAGATGTCATCCCCGCAGGGTCTTGGTTTCTTCTCGAACAAGGAGCAAGCTCAAAGTCCTTGAAATTACAGGAGATATCATATCCGCAGGATCCTCTCGGGCGAGATGACTTTTCAAGCCTTTGCTTACTAGTAGAGATGCAGGACTTTATGTGTGGGCCCATAAAGCAAACGGTGCCAGGAGCTCGAGTTCGTCTTGGTCGGATAAAGCGTTAAGTAGGTCGGACATGCTGTTTGGAAGCGGACCTACTTTAAAGATTAGGTCTTCTCTGCTTTCGTCGTAGAGAGGACACCGTCGAATACGATGGATTGGATCGTCAATTGTGCTGCACGCAGCGCACCGCTCGTCTTCACTTTTGCCTATTCGCACCATGTGCGACTGGAAATTTCCGTGCCCAGTAAGGACTTGCATTGCCGACTTGCTGAGTGTTCTGCGGTTCCATCGCGAGATATCTGGTATGAATTGGAAAGTCGTTCGACCTTTACTGGATTGTTGCCACATTTCTTGCCATGTTGTCATTGTTATATCCCGAAGGCGAATGGCCAGTTGGGCCTTTGAGTACGCCCCGTTAAGAATTACTTCGTTGCAGTGGACTGCATTATTGCCGTGTTTTAGTAGAATTTTGGAGTAGATTTCTGATGCAACAAGTTGAAGAGGAGGTTCGCCAGCCAAAACACCTGCAGCCTCGGCTGATGTGGACATATAACTTCCGATGATCGCCCTGCAGCAGATGCCATGCAAGCTTCGTAGCTTATTCTTGATAACATACTTCTCGAGGGCGTGTCCCCATATCTCTATGGCATAGGTAATGATTGGAATGATTGCATGGCGATATATGACAAGGAGTGCATCTGGAACTTGACCCCAGTTGGAGCGGACGCTTCTGATTAGAGAAAAAAAGATTTGCTTCGCTTTTTCGATTGTTCTTGTAACATGGGCCGTGTACAGTAAACCCTCAGAGAGAGTGACTCCTAGATATTTGGTTGATGTCTGGCGCTTTAGAGATACCGCACCCAGCTTGAAGATAGGATTTCTTTGGAGTTTGCCTTTTAGGAGAATGTAAGAAGTTTTTGTGGTGGAAATAGAGAGCTTTGAATTTGTTGCCCATTCCTGAATTAGGCGCAACGCACCATTAGCAGTCGATTCGAGTTCGGCTCTTGATGAAGCTTCTATTAGAAGAGTAATATCGTCTGCGTAAGCGATGATCTTGGAATGTGGAGGAAGTTGTTTGTTGAGTAGGACGTCCATCACGATATTCCAGGTTAGTGGACCCAGCACTGCACCCTGCGGACCAAGAACATACAGGAAAGCGATTGTAAAGCAGTAAACGCGCTTTAATACAGCTGAAATTAAATTCTGGACGTATTAAGAACCTATTAAAGCTGCTTGGCGGAATGGCAAAGTGAATAGATTCACTCTTCGTATAGAGCTAGCATGTAGAGAACCTATTGTATTCGTTAGTTCTAAGGAGAGTGCTATTAATACCCCTTGTAGTATATTTAAATTGTACTAAACCATCAACAGTTACGACTGCTTTCTTAGCCATCACACCCATATTCAAATGGACACAGTTGTCAGTCCAGTAACCAAGAACATACAGGAAAGCGATTGTAAAGCAGTAAACACGCTTTAATACAGCTGAAATTAAATTCTGGACGTATTAAGAACCTAATAAAGCTGCTTGGCGGCATGTCAAAGTGAATAGATTCACTCTTCGTTTAGAGCTAGTATGCAAGAGAACCTATTGTATTCCTTAGTTCTAAGGAGAGTGTTATTAATACCCCTTGTAGTATATTTAAATTGTACTAAACCATCAACAGTTACGACTGCTCTCTTAGCCATCACACCCATATTCAAATAGACACAGTTGTCAGTCTAGTAACCAAGAACATACAGGAAAGCGATTGTGAAGCAGTAAACACGC
Source organism: Agriotes lineatus (assembly GCA_940337035.1). Classification (NCBI taxonomy): domain Eukaryota; kingdom Metazoa; phylum Arthropoda; class Insecta; order Coleoptera; family Elateridae; genus Agriotes; species Agriotes lineatus. The sequence continues at coordinate 152,012 of CALNHX010001970.1, read as the reverse complement.
TTTAATACAGCTGAAATTAAATTCTGGACGTATTAAGAATCTAATAAAGTCGCTTTGGCGGCATGGCATAGTGAATAGATACATACACTCTTCGTGTACAGCTAGTATGCAAGAGAGCCTAAGGTATTCCTTAGTTCTAAGGAAAGTGCTATTAATACCCCTTGTAGTATTATTAAGAAGTACTAAACCATCAACAGTTACAACTGCTCTTTTAGCCATCACATCCAAATTCAAATAGACGCAGTTGTCAGTCCAGTAACCAAGAACATACAGAAAAGCAATTGTGAAGCAGTAAACACGCTTGAATACGGCTGAAATTAAATTCTGGACGTACTAAGAACCTAATAAAGCTTCTTTGGCGGCATGGCATAGTGAATAGATACACTTTTCGTTTACAGCTAGTATGCAAGAGAGCCTAAGGTATTCCTTAGTTCTACGAAAAGTGCTATCAATACCCCTTGTAGTATTATTAAGAAGTACTAAACCTTCAACAGTTACAACTGCTCTTTTAGCCATCACATCCAAATTCAAATAGACGCAGTTGTCAGTCCAGTAACCAAGAACATACAGAAAAGCAATTGTGAAGCAGTAAACACGCTTGAATACGGCTGAAATTAAATTCTGGACGTATTAAGAACCTAATAAAGCTTCTTTGGCGGCATGGCATAGTGAATAGATACACTTTTCGTTTACAGCTAGTATGCAAGAGAGCCTAAGGTATTTCTTAGTTCTACGAAAAGTGCTATCAATACCCCTTGTAGTATTATTAAGAAGTACTAAACCATCAACAGTTACGACTGCTTTCTTAGCCATCACACCCATATTCAAATTGTCACAGTTGTCAGTCCAGTAACCAAGAACATACAGGAAAGCGATTGTAAAGCAGTAAACACGCTTTAATACAGCTGAAATTAAATTCTGGACGTATTAAGAACCTAATAAAGCTGCTTGGCGGCATGGCAAAGTGAATAGATTCACTCTTCGTTTAGAGCTAGTATGCAAGAGAACCTATTGTATTCCTTAGTTTTAAGGAGTGTGCTATTAATACCCCTTGTAGTATATTTAAATTGTACTAAACCATCAACAGTTACGACTGCTTTCTTAGCCATCACACCCATATTTAAATGGACACAGTTGTCAGTCCAGTAACCAAGAACATACAGAAAAGCAATTGTGAATCAGTAAACACGCTTGAATACGGCTGAAATTAAATTCTGGACGTATTAAGAACCTAATAAAGCTTCTTTGGCGGCATGGCATAGTGAATAGATACACTCTTCGTTTACAGCTAGTATGAAAGAGAGCCTAAAGTATTCCTTAGTTCTACGAAAAGTGCTATTAATACCCCTTGTAGTATTATTAAGAAGTACTAAACCGTCAACAGTTACAACTGCTCTTTTAGCCATCACATCCATATTCAAATAGACACAGTTGTCAGTGCAGCAACCAAGAACATACAGAAAAGCAATTGTGAAGCAGTAAACACGCTTGAATACAGCTGAAATTAAATTCTGGACGTATTAAGAACCTAATAAAGCTTCTTTGGCGGCATGGCATAGTGAATAGATACACTCTTCGTTTACAGCTAGTATGCAAGAGAGCCTAAGGTATTCCTTAGTGCTACGATAAGTGCTATCAATACCCCTTGTAGTATTATTAAGAAGTACTAAACCTTCAACAGTTACAACTACTCTTTTAGCCGTCACATCCAAATTCAAATAGACACAGTTGTCAGTCCAGCATTCAAGAGCATACAGAAACGCGATAATAAAGCAGTAAACACGCTTTAATACAGCTGAAATTAAATTCTGGACGTATTAAGAACCTATTAAAGCTGCTTGGCGGAATGGCAAAGTGAATAGATTCACTCTTCGTTTAGAGCTAGTATGCAGCGAACCTATTGTATTCGTTAGTTCTAAGGAGAGTGTTTTGTAAAAGGTTGGCTGCTTCGTTTCTTCTCACCGAGGTGCTGGCCGAAATACTTTTCTGCAAGATCCGCTCTGCGGAATGCAAACATTTGCGTGCACAGGAGACGCGGGAGTCTATTTTACAAATAAAAGGCGTACCACATTGTAAACACATTTAATAAACATGTTGCACAGTAACAAACACTATTAACCACATATCTACAGACAAGCGTGCAAGAACATTGTTGAATCGCACGCCATCGTGTACACAGACAGGCCGGAAGTCCTCTCAAGCGGATGCCGGCAATAATGGTGGGGCGAACAACCGCTTCCGCTAACTCATACAAAACGAGCGGCAAATTTAAATATTTGAATTAAATCCTACAATCGTTAACACCGGCCGCCTTGAAATCACATGATTTCAAAACAGAACAAATGTAAGCAGTATTAACTAGAACAGGCTGTGAACAACAAATAAATTTGCAAGAACTTAACTCTAACTTAATATTCCAAAGAATGTCATAGCAACAAGTATATGCGTAAACACTTCAAAAAAAATCAAGCGCGCACTGAGTTATTTTACTCACGCGGTAGCACACACACATTGTGAATGGACCTTTTGATGCTTTGCCCACTGGAAACGCGCAGCGTGACGGAACGTACAACGCCGTCAGCTGATCTGTGCAGATCTATCACGCGACCTAATAACCACTGCAAAGGTGGTAGATTCTCCTCCTTTACCAAAACTAAAGAGTCTATCTTAGCCAACTCTGGTAGGGACTTGAACCACTTGGTCTTGCGTTGTAGTTCAGGCACAACTTCACGACTCCAACGACGCCAGAGTCCTTGTACAGTGCGCTGAATGCGCTGGTAAAGCGACAATCTGTTCTCGTTGAGATGGTCCAGACTGGCATCAGGAATGGTGTTAAAGGATCGGGTTATTAAAAAGTGACCCGGAGTTAAAGGAGTGGTATCTCGAGGATCGGCGGATAAGGTCGATAGAGGGCGAGAGTTCAGAATCGCCTCTATTTGTGTCAACAACGTGGAAAAATTTTCGTAACTTAATGAAGAGTTCCCTAATGTTTTCTTTAAATGCAACTTAACCGATTTGACACCACTTTCCCAAATGCCGCCTTGGTGCGGGCTTCTGGGCGTGATAAATTCCCAATTTATTTCCTGGTTTGCCATGTAATTTGAAATTAGATTTTTATTTTTATTAAATTTTAAAAATGCATAAAGCTCCTTTAGGTGATTTGAGGCACCTTTAAAGTTTGCACCATTATCCGAGGATATTGAAATTGGTTTGCCTCTGCGGCTTATAAAACGCCTCAAGGCCGTTATAAAGGCGTCTGTCGTTAGAGACGTGACTAGTTCTAAATGTATGGCCTTACTTACCAAACACACGAACAGGCAAATGTATGATTTAATAAGCTTTGAACCGCGCAGCTTGCGATCTTTAATTAAGATCGGACCGGCATAATCAACTCTTACGTGAGAAAAAACCGGAATATCTGACTGTAATCTTTTAGCGGGCAAAGGGGCCATTAAGGGATGGTAAGACTGCGGGTTTGCACGAAAGCACTTGATGCAATTATAAGTTACCCTTTTGGCTGTATTTCGCCCGGATATGGGCCAATAAGATTCGCGAATGGCCGCTAATAAGTGTTGCGCATCGCAATGTAGCAATAGCATGTGCTGATGCTTGAAGATTGGTTTGGTGAGGGTGTGATCCTTAGGGAGTAATATAAGAAATTTCTTGTCAAAGGAAAAATCCGAATTTTTTATTCTACCACCTACCCGTATTAGGCCCGCTTCGTCTAAAAAAGGACTAAATGATAGAATGGCAGAACTAGTTTTCAAAGGTTGTTGTGCCCTTAAATGTTTAAGTTCACGAGGAAACGCTTCAGCCTGACATAATTTTATCAAGCAGTTTAAAGCCTCTTGCAATTCGAAGGGTTGCAAATCGCTGTAGGTGCGTCTTTCCTTTGAAAATTTAGTGTTATGGATAAAACGTTGGATCCACGCAACTACTCGTTTAAGCCTAGTAAGGCATGAAAATTGATCGAAAATGTTTGAAATTTGAACATTTAAAAGGTTCATTGCAACGATAACATCCGTTTTGAGTTCGTTATGTTGGTCATCACATCCGAAATTAGGTTGCTTAGGCCATTGATTTCGCGGCAACTCTAGAAACGATGGGCCATGCCACCAAAGTGAGTTGGTTGCTAAATCAGCAGCCGATGCACCCCTGGATACCAAATCCGCAGGATTCTGCTTAGAAGAAATATGATGCCAATCTGTTGCATTTGAAATTTCTTGGATTGCTGCTATCCTATTCGCAACGAATGTCTTATATTTGTTAGGCGCAGCATTTATCCAATTTAGGACAATTGTCGAATCCGACCAAAGGTAAGTAACTGGAAATTGGATTGAAAGAGAATCTTTGACCTTCTGCGCTAGCTTTGCTAAAAGAAGAGCAGCACACAGCTCAAACCTAGGAATGGTGGCGCTACGTAAGGGCGCTACCCGAGATTTGGCACACAATAACCGTACCGAAACGTTTTCTTGGGGGTCCGTACACCTGACGTAGATGCAGGCGCCGTAAGCCTTAGAACTACTGTCACTGAAGCCGTGCAACTCAAACACCATGGAATTTTCGGAGAATACCCACCTGGGAACACGTAGGGTATTTAACACGGGCAGCTCTGCTTTGAACAAGTCCCATTCGGACTGTAAATTTACAGGAATGCTCTCGTCCCAAGATAATTGTAATTGCCAAAGTCTCTGTATTAGTAATTTGCCTACTATAATTACAGGAGCAAGGAGACCTAATGGGTCGAATAGCTGTGCAATCATGGATAGAATCGCACGTTTTGAAGTGGTATTACTGGAAATAATAGATATATCGTATTGAATCACATCGAGCAAAGAATTCCAAGTGATTCCTAAGGTTTTCGCACTCTCACGCTCGCCTAATGGGATGGTATGGAACGTAGAAACGCAGCTTATGTTATTAGTTAAAATACGAGAATCATTTGATAAGAATTTGCGAATAGGAATTCCCGCGCTTGCCAAAATATTTATTAGTTCATTTTGAATTTGCAAAACCTCCTCCACCGTCTCTCCCCCTGACAGGAGGTCGTCCATGTAGAAATTGTTTTTTAAGATGTTGGAAGTTTTAAGAAATTGGTCAGCGTGAAGATCCGCTAAATATTGAAGACATCTTGTTGCTAAATAGCTAGCACTGGCCGTACCGTAAGTTACGGTGTTTAGTTCGTAAGTGTCTATTTGAGATTCAAGGTTTTCGCGCCAAAAAATTCGCTGGAATTTTCGCTCTGCTGGGCGTACGAGGATCTGGCGGTACATCTTTTCGATATCACCAGTTAACGCAATCTTGTGTTGGCGGAATTGCAAAAGAATTGAAAATAAGTCCTTCTGGACAACGGGCCCAACTATTTGCGCATTATTAACTGAAATGTTAGAACTAGACTTGGCACTACCGTCGAATACCACACGTAATTTGGTAGTAAGAGATGTAGTTTTGATCACGGCGTGGTGAGGAAGGTAGACCGCAGGGATATCTACTACTGACGAATCTATGGTATCGATTGTTTCAACCGATGCACATTCGCTAATCGAAGTGACTTTAGTCATGTGCCCCATGGAAATGTATTCGTTTATGAATTTGGAGTATTCGCACCTTAAATCTGGCATTTTAAGCAGTCTTTTCTCTAAATGAAGAAATCTATCAGTAGCTTGTATTTCGGAATTACCTATTTTAGAAAGGCTTGAATTAAACGGAATTGAAACTACAAGACGGCCATCTGGGGCTCGAGCAATGGTTTGAATAAAGTGTTCCTCACAAAACCTTTCTTCGCGGGAAAGTTTAGCTAAGGCGTTTTGGGGAATTACCTCCTCAATGTTCCAAAATTTTTGAATAGCGTTCTCTAGCGATTGGCTTAAAATGGGATCGCATGGAACGTCAGAATTTTCGATTGCCAAATAAGAATGTGCTGGCTCACACGACTTTTGCTTATACTGAAATGGACCGGAAACTACCCATCCTAACAGGGTTTTTTGTAATATTGGTTTGTCCTCACCCAATTGTATTTGACCAAGGCACATTAAATTGTAGAAATGGCTGGCACCAATAAGAATGTCAACCGGCAGCGATTTATTGAAATTGCTATCAGCAAGCCTAACATTGGTCGGGATATCCAAGCAGGTTTTGTCGAATGATTTAAATGGCAAATTTTCAGAAATTTTAGGAATTATTAAGCATTGCAAGCTTGTTTGAAACGCATTTTGCATTGAAGCAATTCTTATCTGAACTATAGAATTGGATTCAGCCGCACAAGAATTGATTCCTAATATTTTTGTGCTTGCGTGTTGTTTCTTTAATTGTAATTTGTAAGCTAAATCCTCAGTAATGAAGTTAACATGACTTCCACTATCCAGAATCGCTCTATTATCGTACCATTTATTGTTGTTAGACCTAATTTTTAAAGAAACTGTGGAAAGTAAGGTTTCCTGTGTTTTACCTTTGAAACAAGAAAAAGCCTGAGAGGGAACAGGAGCTGAAACTTCAATGGTTTTAGCGGATTCGCTGTTTACAGCAGCTTGACTAGTATTAGCCGAAGAATTGGCATTATTTTTTGTCTGGTTGAAATGCAATAACGTGTGATGCCTTTTGTGACATACGTTACAATTGTATCTTGAATTACAAGAGCCTTGACTTGAGTGCCGTAAGCAATTTTTGCAAAGTTGTAATTCACGTGCCCTATCGAATTTTTGTTTGGCTGATAGCGCTAAAAATTTAGAACATTGCGTAATGAAGTGGTTCGATTTACAGTTTTGACAAGAAACGTTATCTGGCGTAACCATAAGGGTTTGCTGAAAACTGCCTTGTTTTGCCTTAAAGAAATTTTTATTAACGTTTTGTAAACTATTAGGACTAAAATTGTTAGAACCCTTATTATTTGCCTCGACTTCCTCCAAAAGTTGACACTGCTGTTTTAGGAACTCTGTAATTTCTTCCAAAGTGGGAACACAATTCAGTTTGTATTCTGTAAGCTTAGATTTAGTATCGCTATCCAATTTGGAAAGTATAATGTAGTAAATAAAGGATCCGCAGCTGTCAACAGGAATTGAAAGGTTTCTTAAAGCGCGAATATGTTTTATAAACTCATCGCTTAATTTTCTCAGCTCAATGGCGTTGCGCTTGCTTAAAGATTTTAAGTTAAATATGCCCTTTATGTGGCTAAGTATTATTAGCTTTGGATTGTTGTAACGTTCGCATATCAACTCGAAAGCGATTTTGTAGTTTTCCGCTGAGGGCTGGATATTGGATATTGTTTGCGCTGCAACACCGGTTAAATTGGATTGCAAGTAAAGAAATTTTTCAACATCGCTTATAGTTGGGTTGTTGTAAACCAATGAAAGAAAGGTTTCGTAATATGATGCAAACGCGGTGTAATTTCCGTCATAAGAAGGTAGTGTTATACGGGGTAATTTGGCGTTGATACCAATTGCAGATGCAAGTAAAGAAGTGTCACTTGCATTGGAATTGGCTAATTCGTCGTTAGTTGGCTTAGGGGAATGTTGATCGAGCAAATGTTTACCACGCGTATATAAATCGACGTATTTATTGTAAAATTCAATCGGTTCTATTAGATCACTGTTTGCAGGAGCTGATAAAACGTCAAGTTGTATGTGTACATCCTCGTATTTTTCCGAAATATCCTTTATGCCGTTTTGGTACATTTGCAGTTTTGCAATAACGGATACGTCTGTAATCGTTTGCGGTACGGAGCTTAAGAATGCTTCAAAATTATTCAATTTGTTGATTAACGCTCGCCCGCTGGCGATAGCTTGTTTTATTTCTGTATTTTTTGTCATGTTTGCCGTAACGGTGCAAAGCAAGTTTTAATGGAAATAATGCAAAATAGAAATTTAGGCTTTACGACAGATGCCCTATAAGCTGCACAATCTGTTACGAAATGTAATTGAGTTTGATTCAAATCAAAGTTCAAATTTAATGGCAACCAGGTGCGCAAAGTAATTAGCAATAATAGCAATTTGTAACAGAAATGTAACATACGTTTTGCAGCAAAGAAAACAGTAGTGAACATGTAAAATGTAACTGCAAACGCTTACTGACAACCAAGTGCCTGAAGTAGTAAATTGCTAACACTAATAGAAGCAACGTAAACATGGAATTAAGGAAATTAAGTTAAAGGAATACTTTGACCGACCTTTTTTCATCCTTCTTGAGTGTAAATGGGTCACTGCCAGACAGCTGATCGGATGTAAATCCTGCGCAGACGTTGTACAGCTGATCGGATGTAAATCTTGCACAGACCTATGGCGCAGACGCTATAGAGCCGCCCTCTGGCGTTGCAAGCGAGAAACCTTAGCTTGTACAGGAACCACCCACGCCGTTAATTGTACGAAGGAGCTTAAAATGGCGTCAAGTTTTGCACATGTTTTTTAGGTACGTAGGTATGCATTTTCGATTGTTTCGAAGGAAATCCTGACCGAAGGACCACAATGTTTTGTAAAAGGTTGGCTGCTTCGTTTCTTCTCACCGAGGTGCTGGCCGAAATACTTTTCTGCAAGACCCGCTCTGCGGAATGCAAACATTTGCGTGCACAGGAGACGCGGGAGTCTATTTTACAAATAAAAGGCGTACCACATTGTAAACACATTTAATAAACATGTTGCACAGTAACAAACACTATTAACCACATATCTACAGACAAGCGTGCAAGAACATTGTTGGATCGCACGCCATAGTGTACACAGACAGGCCGGAAGTCCTCTCAAGCGGATGCCGGCAATAATGGTGGGGCGAACAACCGCTTCCGCTAACTCATACAAAACGAGCGGCAAATTTAAATATTTGAATTAAATCCTACAATCGTTAATAGAGAGTGCTATTAATACCCCTTGTAGTATATTTAAATTGTACTAAACCATCAACAGTTACGACTGCTCTCTTAGCCATCACACCCATATTCAAATGGACACAGTTGTCAGTCTAGTAACCAAGAACATACAGGAAAGCGATTGTAAAGCAGTAAACACGCTTTAATACAGCTGAAATTAAATTCTGGACGTATTAAGATCCCAATAAAGCTGCTTGGCGAAATGGCAAAGTGAATAGATTCACTCTCCGTTTAGAGCTAGTATGCAAAAGAACCTATTGTATTCGTTAGTTCTAAGGAGAGTGCTATTAATACCCCTTGTAGTATATTTAAATTGTACTAAACCATCAACAGTTACGACTGCTCTCTTAGCCATCACACCCATATTCAAATGGACACAGTTGTCAGTCCAGTAACCAAGAACATACAGGAAAGCGATTGTAAAGCAGTAAACACGCTCTAATACAGCTGAAATTAAATTCTGGACGTATTAAGAACCTAATAAAGCTGCTTGGCGGAATGGCAAAGTGAATAGATTCACTCTTCGTTTAGAGCTAGTATGCAAGAGAACCTATTGTATTCGTTAGTTCTAAGGAGAGTGCTATTAATACCCCTTGTAGTATATTTAAATTGTACTAAACCATCAACAGTTACGACTGCTCTCTTAGCCATCACACCCATATTCAAATGGACACAGTTGTCAGTCCAGTAACCAAGAACATACAGGAAAGCGATTGTAAAGCAGTAAACACGCTTTAATACAGCTGAAATTAAATTCTGGACGTATTAAGAACCTAATAAAGCTGCTTGGCGGCATGGCAAAGTGACTAGATACACTCTTCGTTTAGAGCTAGTATGCAAGAGAACTTATTGTATTTCTTAGTTCTAAGGAGAGTGCTATTAATACCCCTTGTAGTATATTTAAATTGTACTAAACCATCAACAGTTACAACTGCTCCATTAGCCATCACATCCATATTCAAATAGACACAGTTGTCTGTCCAGCATTCAAGAGCATACAGAAACGCGATTGTGAAGCAGTAAACACGCTTTAATACAGCTGAAATTAAATTCTGGACGCATTAAGAACCTAATAAAGCTGCTTGGCGGCATGACAAAGTGAATAGATTTACTCTTCGTTTAGAGCTAGTATGCAAGAGAAACTATTGTATTCCTTAGTACTAAGGAAGGAGCTGCCAATTTCCCTAGTAGTATATTTAGGCTGTGCTAAACCATCAACAGTTGCGACTGCTCTTTCAGCCATCACACCCATTATCAAATAGACACTGTTGTCAGTCCAGCTACCAAGAGCATACAGAAATGCGATTGTGAAACAACAAACACGCTTTAATACAGCTGAAATTAAATTCTGCACGTATTAAGAACCTAATAAAGCTGCTTGGCGGCATGGCAAAGTGAATAGATTCACTCTTCGTTTAAAGCTAGTATGCAAGAGAACCTATTGTATACCTTAGTTCTAAGGAAAGTGCTATTAATACCCCTTGTAGTATATTTGAACTATACTAAACCATCAACAGTTACAACTGCTCTTTTAGCCATCACACTCATATTCAAATAGACACAGTTCTCAATTCAGCAACCAAGAACATATAGAAACGCGATTGTGATGCAGTAAACACGCTTTAATACAGCTGAAATTAAATTCTGGACGTATTAAGAACCTAATAAAGCTGCTTGGCGGCATGGCAAAGTGAATAGATTTACTCTTCGTTTAGAGCTAGTATGCAAGAGAAACTATTGTATTCCTTAGTACTAAGGAAGGAGCTGCCAATTTCCCTAGTAGTATATTTAGGCTGTGCTAAACCATCAACAGTTGCGACTGCTCTTTCAGCCATCACACCCATTATCAAATAGACACTGTTGTCAGTCCAGCAACCAAGAGCATACAGAAACGCGATTGTGAAACAACAAACACCCTTTAATACCTAAAATTAAGTACTCGAAGTATAAAGAGCCTAATACAGTTGTTAGGCGGCATGGCAAAGTAAATTAATTCACTCTGCGTTTACAGCTAGTATGCAAAGGAGCCTAATGTATTCCTTAGTTCTAAGTAAGGTACTGCCAATTTTCCTTGTAGTGTAATTAAGCTGTATTAAATCTTCAACAGTTACGATTGCTCTTTTAGCCATCAACCCATATTCAAATAGACACAGCTGTCAGACCAGCAACCAAGAGCATACAGAAACGCGATTGTGAAACAACAAACACCCTTTAATACAGCTGAAATTAAGTACTCGACGTATAAAGATTCTAATACAGTTGTTAGGCGGCATGGCAAAGTAAATTAATTCACTCTGCGTTTACAGCTAGTATGCAAAGGAGCCTAATGTATTCCTTAGTTCTAAGTAAGGTACTGCCAATTTTCCTTGTAGTGTAATTAAGCTGTATTAAATCTTCAACAGTTACGATTGCTCTTTTAGCCATCAACCCATATTCAAATGGACACAGTTGTCAGTCCAGTAACCAAGAACATACAGGAAAGCGATTGTAAAGCAGTAAACACGCTCTCATACAGCTGAAATTAAATTCTGGACGTATTAAGAACCTAATAAAGCTGCTTGGCGGAATGGCAAAGTGAATAGATTCACTCTTCGTTTAGAGCTAGTATGCAAGAGAACCTATTGTATTCGTTAGTTCTAAGGAGAGTGCTATTAATACCCCTTGTAGTATATTTAAATTGTACTAAACCATCAACAGTTACGACTGCTCTCTTAGCCATCACACCCATATTCAAATGGACACAGTTGTCAGTCCAGTAACCAAGAACATACAGGAAAGCGATTGTAAAGCAGTAAACACGCTTTAATACAGCTGAAATTAAATTCTGGACGTATTAAGAACCTAATAAAGCTGCTTGGCGGCATGGCAAAGTGACTAGATACACTCTTCGTTTAGAGCTAGTATGCAAGAGTACTTATTGTATTTCTTAGTTCTAAGGAGAGTGCTATTAATACCCCTTGTAGTATATTTAAATTGTACTAAACCATCAACAGTTACAACTGCTCCATTAGCCATCACATCCATATTCAAATAGACACAGTTGTCTGTCCAGCATTCAAGAGCATACAGAAACGCGATTGTGAAGCAGTAAACACGCTTTAATACAGCTGAAATTAAATTCTGGGCGCATTAAGAACCTAATAAAGCTGCTTGGCGGCATGACAAAGTGAATAGATTTACTCTTCGCTTAGAGCTAGTATGCAAGAGAAACTATTGTATACCTTAGTTCTAAGGAAAGTGCTATTAATACCCCTTGTAGTATATTTGAACTATACTAAACCATCAACAGTTACAACTGCTCTTTTAGCCATCACACTCATATTCAAATAGACACAGTTCTCAATTCAGCAACCAAGAACATATAGAAACGCGATTGTGATGCAGTAAACACGCTTTAATACAGCTGAAATTAAATTCTGGACGTATTAAGAACCTAATAAAGCTGCTTGGCGGCATGGCAAAGTGAATAGATTTACTCTTCGTTTAGAGCTAGTATGCAAGAGAAACTATTGTATTCCTTAGTACTAAGGAAGGAGCTGCCAATTTCCCTAGTAGTATATTTAGGCTGTGCTAAACCATCAACAGTTGCGACTGCTCTTTCAGCCATCACACCCATTATCAAATAGACACTGTTGTCAGTCCAGCAACCTAGAGCATACAGAAACGCGATTGTGAAACAACAAACACCCTTTAATACCTAAAATTAAGTACTCGACGTATAAAGAGCCTAATACAGTTGTTAGGCGGCATGGCAAAGTAAATTAATTCACTCTGCGTTTACAGCTAGTATGCAAAGGAGCCTAATGTATTCCTTAGTTCTAAGTAAGGTACTGCCAATTTTCCTTGTAGTGTAATTAAGCTGTATTAAATCTTCAACAGTTACGATTGCTCTTTTAGCCATCAACCCATATTCAAATAGACACAGCTGTCAGACCAGCAACCAAGAGCATACAGAAACGCGATTGTGAAACAACAAACACCCTTTAATACAGCTGAAATTAAGTACTCGACGTATAAAGAGCCTAATACAGTTGTTAGGCGGCATGGCAAAGTAAATTAATTCACTCTGCGTTTACAGCTAGTATGCAAAAGAGCCTAATGTATTCCTTAGTTCTAAGGAAGGTGCTGCCAATTTTCCTTGTAGTGTAATTAAGCTGTATTAAATCTTCAACAGTTACAACTGCTCTTTTAGCCATCACATCCATATTCAAATAGACACAGTTGTCAGTCCAGCATTCAAGAGCATACAGAAACGCGATTGTGAAGCAGTAAACACGCTTTAATACAGCTGAAATTAAATGCTTGTCGTATTAAGAACCTAATAAAGCAGCTTGGCGGCAGGGCAAAGTGAATAGATTCATTCTTCGTTTTGAGCTAGTATGCAAGAGAACCTATTGTATTCCTTAGTTCTAAGGAAGGAGCTGCCAATTTCCCTTGTAGTGTATTTAAGTTGTACTTAACCATCAACAGTTACGACTGCTCTTTCAGCCTTCACACCCATATTCAAATTGACACTGTTGTCAGTCCAGCATCCTAGAGCATACAAAAACGCGTGTTTTATGCAATAACCATGCTTTAATACAGCTGAAATTAAATTCTGAACGGTATAATAACCTAATAAAGCTGTTTCGCGGCTTTGCAAAGTGAATAGGTTCACTTTTCGTTTACAGATAGTATGCAAGAGAGGCTAGGGTATTCCTTAGTTCTGAGGAAAGTGTTATCAAAACCCCTTGTAGTATTATTAAGAAGTACTAAACCATCAACAGTTACGACTGCTCTTTTAGCCATCACACCCATATTCAAATAGACACAGTTGTCTGTCCAGCCTTCAAGAGCATACAGAAACGCAATTGTGAAGCAGTAAACGCGCTTTAATACAGCTGAAATTAAATTCTGGATGTACTGAAAACCTAATAAAGCTGCTTAGCGGCATGGCAAAGTGAATAGATTCACTCTTCGTTTAAAGCTAGTATGCAAGAGAACCTATTGTATACCTTAGTTCTAAGGAAAGTGCTATCAATACCCCTTGTAGTATATTTGAACTATACTAAACCATCAACAGTTACAACGGCTCTTTTAGCCATCACACTCATATTCAAATAGACACGGTTCTCAATTCAGCAACCAAGAACATACAGAAACGCGATTATGAAGCAGTAAACGCGCTTTAATATCGCTGAAATTTAATTCTGAATGTACTAAGAACCTAATAAAGCTGCTTGGCGGCATGGTAAAGTGGATAGTTTCACTCTTCGTTTAAAGCTACCATGCAAGAGAAAATATTGTCTTCCTTAGTTCTAAGGAAAGTGCTATCAATACCCCTTGTAGTATATTTAAGGTGCACTAAACCATCAACAGTTACGACTGCTCTTTTAGCCATCACATACATATTCAAATAGACAGACTTGTCAGTCCAGCAACCAAGAGCATACAGAAACGCGATTGTGTACTGCTTCACTTCAATACAGCTGCAATTAAATTCTGGCGGTATTAAGAACCTAATAAAGCGGTTTTGTGGCATGGCAAAGTGAATAGATTCATGCTTCGTTTACAACTAGTATGCAAGAGAGCCTATTGTATTCCTTAGTTCTAAGGAAAGTGCTATCAATACCCCCTGTAGTATATGCAAGCTGTAGTAAAGCATCAACAGTTACAACGGCTCTTTTAGCCCTCACACCCGTATTCAAATAGACACTGTTGTCAGTCCAGCAACCTGGAGCATACATAAACCCGTTTATTATGCAGTAACCATGCTTTAATACAGCTGAAATTAAAAACTGGACGTATTAAGAACCTAATAAAGCTACTTGGTTGCATGGCAAAGTGAATAGATTCACTCTTCGTTTAAAGCTAGTATGCAAGAGAACCTATTGTATTCCTTAGTTCTAAGGAAAGTGCTATCAATACCCCTTGTAGTATATTTAAATTGTACTACACCATCAAGAGTTACGTCTGCTCTTTTAGCCATCAGACCTATATTCAAATAGACTTAGTTTACAGTCCAGCAACCTAGAGCATACAGAAACGCTTTTATAAAGCAGCAAACACACTTTAATACAGGTGAAATTAAATACTGGTGGTTTTAAGAACCTAATAAAGCTGTTTGTCGGCATGGCAAGGTGAATGGATTTACTCTGCGTTTACAGCTAGTATGCAAGGGAGCCTAACGTATTCGCTAGTTTTAAGTAAAGTGCTATCAATATTCCTTGTAGTATACTTAAGCTGTACTAAACCACCAACAGTTACGACTGCTGTTTTAGCCATCACACCTATATTCCAATAAACATAGATGTCAGTCCAGCAACCTAGAGCATACATAAACGCGTTTATAAAGCAGTAAACACGTTTTAATACAGCTCAAATTAAATACTGGACGTATTAAGAACCTAATAAAGCTGTTTGGCGGCATGGCAAGGTGAATGGAGTCACTCTGCGTTTACAGCTAGTATGTCTCTTTCTCTTTCTTTTCTCTTTCTAGGCTTCTTCTGTCTACTTTGTGACATAGCCCTCCTTTTTCTGTTTCCACCTCAGTCTATTCTGTGCTAATTGTTACCATTTAAAGCCTCCACTTAGTTTAACATCATCAGACCATCTTGTTTGTGGGCGTCCGGTCGGTCGTTTATGAGTCCATGGTCTCCAATTTAGCAATTTCTTTGTCCATCCATCCTTGGATCTCGCAACGTGGCCTGCCCATTCCCATTTTTGTTTTGCCATACGCTCTACGATATCGTCTACTTTTGTTACTGTTCGTATCCATGTATTTTTCTTTTTGTCTTTTAGACTAATATCCATCATCTTGCGTTCCATGACCCTTTGAGTTATGCGCATTCTTCGAATGATTGATTTGTTAAATGTTCATGTTTCAGTACAATATATTAAGACAGGTAATATACATTCATTATAAACTTTTGCCTTGAGTGTTTGTGGTATGTTCATTTTCATTATGTAATTTAATTTACCATAGGCCGTCCATCCTAGTCTAATGCGCCTGTTTAGATCTGCTTTTTGATTTTCTTTTCCCATTCTTATTTCTTGTCCTAGGTATATGTATTTTTCAACCTGTTCTATTGTAGAGTTGTGTATTTGAATGGGAATACTCTGTCTTACGTTGGTCATAACTTTTGTTTTACTGAAATTCAGTTCTAGTCCTACCTTTTGAGATGCGTCACTTAATTCTGTGAGCATTGTTTCAAAATCTTGTGCGTTATCCGAGATTAGAACTACATCGTCGGCAAAACGTAGATGGTTGAGTATTTCTCCAGAGATGTTAATACCGATTTCTTCCCAATGAAGTTGTTTAAATATGTCCTCCATCGCCAGAGTAAATAGCTTTGGGGAAATTGTATCCCCTTGGCGCACACCACGCTGTATTTTGACTTTGTTTGTTTTTTCATGTAACTGGACAGTTAAAGTTGCGTTCTTATATATATTTTTGATTAGAGTTGAGTATCTGTGATCAATTCTAGCATTATACATTGCCTCTAGTATCGCCCAGATTTCAATACTATCAAAAGCTTTTTTGTAATCGATAAAAGCCAGCCATAGAGGTATTTGGAATTCTGTAGTCTTTTCAATCAGTAGTCTTATTGTTTGCAGATGGTCAATACAACTAAAACCTTTTCTGAGACCCGCCTGCTTTTTAGGTTGATAAAAGTCGAATTTGTTCTCTAATCTGTTCGTTGTAATTTTTGTAAACAATTTTTTTAAACCTGGGATAACAGGTTATCTGCCTGTAATTGTCTAGGTTCGCTGCATCTCCTTTCTTAAATAACAGGATAACCATTGCGTTATTCCAGAATTCAGGTATTTCTCCTTTCTCCAGGCATATGTTGAAAAGTGTTTGTAGTTCTATTACTAATTGAGGTCCTCCATATTTTATTGCTTCTATAATTACTTCATCTTCACCTGGGGCTTTTCCATTTTTCATGGCTTTTAATGCTTTTTCTATTTCTACTGCAGTTATATCCGGGATGTTTTCGGAATTTACATTAACCACTTTTTTCTGTGTTCTATTTGCATAGGGATTTTGATGTTGTGATTTATATAAGTTTTCATAGTACATTTTTGTCATTTCCAGAAGATGGTTTCTATCTGTTATCAGGATGCCGTTTTCATCTTTTAACTTATAAATTTTTCTTTTCCCTGAATTCAGTTGCCTGAGTAGTATTTTCATACCCTTATTTTTTTCTAAAGTACTTTCTACTATTTTTGTTTTATGCTTTCTAATATCTTCTTTGATAATTTTTCGAACATCTTGTTTACTTCTACAAATTCTACTGATTTTCGTTTCCCTTCACAGATAAGAAGTCTTCTTTTTTCCATTAACTGTTTTGCTTCATCACTTATTCTATCGGGTTTTTCTCTTCTTTTGCGGGCATCTATTTTTTCCAGTGCCTGTTTAATTGAAAGCGTAAGTTTTTCATTAATGCCATTAATTGTATCAGTTTCGGCTATTTTGTTCTGTAGGAAATTATTTTCCAGTATTATTTGATATTTTTTTCATGTTATTCTAGTATATAAGTATCTACAATTTGTTTTCTTCGGCTCATTTTTTGTAGTCTTTCAAGTTTTCTATTAATTATTATTTTTCATCGTATTGCTCTATGATCACTTCCTGTGTTAAATTGGTTTAATGTGCTAACATCGCAAACTATCTGTTTGTTCGTCGATAAAATATAATCTATTTCATTTTTGTATAGACCATTTGGGCTGATCCACGTCCATCTTCTATTAACCTTCTTTTTGAAGAATGAATTCATATTATATAACCTATTCTGCACCAGGAAGTCCACTAGCATATTGCCTCTAGGGTTTCTTTGATCACCTCCAAATTTTCTTACATAAATTTCACCATCGTCCTCTTTAGGGCCAACTTTGGCATTAAAATCGCCTATAATTAACGTGTTAGATGCTTTTTTCTCCTCTATACTTTTTGAAATATCTTCATAAAAACTTTCAGCCTCTTCGTCATCGTGTGCACTGGTTGGCGCATATACTTGTACAATCTTCAGGGTGTACGAGTGAGTTATGTTAAGAACTACATACACAACTCTCTCTGATATTACATTTACCTAGTATGTAAGGGAGCTTAATGTATTCTTAGTTTTAAGGAAAGTGCTATCAATATTCCCTGTAGTATATTTAAGCTGTATTAAACCAACAAGTGTTACGACTGCACTTTTAGCCATCACACCTATATTCAAATAGACATAGTTGTCAGTCCAGAAACCTAGAGCATACATAAACGCGTTTATAAAGCAGTAAACACGTTTTAATACAGCTCAAATTAAACACTGGACGTATTAAGAACCTAATAAAGCTGTTTGGCGGCATGGCAAGGTGAATGGATTTACTCTGCGTTTACAGCTAGTATGTAAGGAAGCTTAATGTATTTTTTAGTTCTAAGGAAAGTGCTATCAATATTCCCTTTAGTATATTTAAGCTGTACTAAACCAACAAGTGTTACGACTGCACTTTTAGCCATCACAACTATATTCAAATAGACATAGTTGTCAGTACAGCAACCAAGATCATACAGAAAAACGTTTATAAAGCAGTAGTCACGCTTTAATACAGCTGAAATTAAATACTGGACGTATTAAGAACCTAATAAAGCTGTTTGTCGGCATGGCAATGTAAATGGATTCACTCTGCGTTTACAGCTAGTATACAAGGGAGCCTAATTAGTCCATTTTCTAAACGCTAAAAATTCGCCAAAGTTAGAACTTCGTTGACTCAAAACCGATTTTGAAGATTTTTTTTTAAATTATTTCGGAAAAAGTTTATAGAAAAATTCCCCATAGGTGAGAAAGTGTGCTTTTTATTTTTTCAATTGTTATTAACAGACAAGTGTTTTTTAATATACTCTTAATTAAAAAATTTGTAACTATTTTATTTATTTAAACAATTGCCTGAAATTTGATAACATAAGCTTTTTGGGGTCGCAGATTACGAATCTGGCCTCAAAATGAGTCTAAAAACAAAATGGCGTCGAAGGTCTAATTTTTCATTTTATTTTTTTTTTAATTTTTATTAGATGTCTGGGGGTTTTGGGGTCGCGGATTACGAATTTGATCTTAAAACTTAACTAAAATAAAAAAAGGCGGACCAAAATGGTGGAAAGGGGTCAATTTTTTAAAATTTCTGATACCTGTATCTAGGGGTTTTTTGGGTCGCTCATCCCAAATTTTATGTTAAAATTTATCAAAAATAGAAAAATGTGTCTGAAAAATGGTGGAAACAAATGATAGAAAAGTTAAATGAGTATTAAAGATATTATATTTTAATTGATTTATTAAAATTAACTAAAGATTCATTTAAAAACAAGAAAAAAATTATTTAACTTTAGTTTCTTTTTCCTCTACTTCTTTCATGGACACTGCCGGTCGTGAATTAAGGCAACTATTTCCGCCACATTCACAGCAAGCCGCCGGGCCTAAAGGCCACTTTTCCTACACCCACAAGCTGGCCAGCAACTAGTTTTGTAGTTGCAAAAAAATAATTTTTAAGATGGTTTGTATAGCTGGTTCTTGTGCCATTAGGATTGGAAAACACTTTCCTGTATCATATTTCGAACCCCAATCTTCCCTTGAAATATCTTATTTTTCCAGCCACAATTGTGTTTGCAAATACACGCGTTTTAAATGTTGTTCTGCTGAATCCATCGTAGGGCATAATGATGCTAAATTAACGCTACTTTTTTTAGTAGACGCCTTAATAAAAGAGTCAAACCTAAAATTCAAAATGTTTTTATTTAAAAAATATATGTATTGTATTGTCTGTAACCTCATTTACTTTGCGGTGTATGAATAATAAAAAACTTTCAATCAATTAAAAATTCCTGTAAGAGTTTAAGCAGTTACCTTTCTTTGCACCATACATTGCAAGCATACATTTTTTATTAACATTTTTTTATCTAAATTTTTTTAGTCTCTTGTAAATCACTGCTATTTTCAAATATTTTGGCAAATTTATTCTTTCCTGAACATAGCCATTGCATCATTTACTAGGACTTATCCATGTGGATCTTTAATAAGGTGCCGGTCCTATTCGTCTTCCTCATCCTTATATGTCTTCAATATATTAAACTAGATTCAAAAGCCATAATCTGCACCTTGACACCAAAACTCGAATGCCAAGATGCTACAATTTTCCCATCTTGCTCTATTGGGTCGGGTCCTGGACATTTAACGAAACAATCACACAAAAAATCGAAGCCTTTGAAATGTGGCTATACCGGAGAATATTGCGGATATTATGGAAAGACCGTGTAATAAATATTGAAGTTCTGGAGAGAATGAAAAAAAAAGTAAAGAGATCATGGACAACATCAAAATACGCAAACTCCAATACCTCGGACGTATAATGAGGAATGAGAATAAGTACACCCTACTACAATCTATTATACAAAGGAAGATATATGGCAGGACCAGGACGCAAAAGAGTATTTTGGTTGCAAAACCTACGGGCGTGGTATGGGAAATCATCCAATGAGTTATCTAGAATTGCAATCAATAAAGTGATGATAGCCGTGTTGATCTCAAACATACGAAATCGGATAAGCACCTGAACAAGAAGAAGAAGAAGATTCTTTCTTCTGTTAAAACATGCTGAAGTTGTGTCACATACAGTTAAAGCATGAACAGAAAGAACATGCTCACTACAATTGGGATGCGCAAATTGCAGGCTTTTAGAAGAAGATGTTTTATTATTTTCTTTATTTTTAGCAGGTTTGAAAAAATATATATCTTTATCAGAAGAACTAAAGCTGCAGTCAAGTAATAGGTCTATATTCTCTGATACTACGACTATGTTTTTATTTGATGCATCGAGAGTTGTTGTAACTATTAACCGATCAGCATCACTTTCAGCTTGAGAGCAGGGATATTATTTTCAGCTAGAGTTTCTTTTAAAAAATCAATAAAAATTAACTTTTTAATGCTATATTTATAATTACTGAGTAATTCAGAAATGAAGCTATTTTGCCGCTTTAAAGACGTTATTTTTCATTTTTGATCATTTTTAACATAAAATTTGAGATTAGCGACCCAAAAAACCCTATATAGATAAGAAATAAAGTTCGAATAAAAAAATACGCTTTTTTGCCATCTTGGATCCGCCATTTTGTGTTTTAGTTGAGTTTTAATGTCAATTTCGTAATCAGCGACCCCAAAAACCCCTAGACATCTAATAAAAATTAAAAAAGAAAATAAAAAATTAGACCCTTGACGCCATTTTGTAGACGCCATTTTTATTTTTAGACCAATTTTGAGGCCAGATTCGTAATCTGTAAACCCCAAAATCTTATGTTATCAAATGTCAGGCAATGGTTTAAATAAATAAAGAAGTTATAATTTTTTTTAATTAAGAATATATTAAAAAACACTTATTTGTTAATAACAATTGAAAAAATAAAAAGCACACCTCATCTATGGGGAACTTTTTTATAAACTTTTTCCGAAATAATAAAAAAAAAATTTCAAAATCGGTTTTGAGTCAACCAAGTTAGAACTTTTTTCCTTAAATGGACTAAATGTATTCTTTAGTTCTAAGGTCAATCAATCAATATTCCTTGAAGTATATTTAAGCTGTACTAAACCACCAACAGTTACAACTGCTGTTTTAGCCAACACACCCATATTCAAATAGACACAGTTGTCAGTCCAGCAACCTAGAGCATACAGAAACGCGGTTATGATGTAGTAACCATGGTTTAATCCAGCTGAAATTAAATATTGGACGTATTAACTATCTAATAAAGCGTTTTGGCGGCATGAAAAAGTGAATGGATTCACTCTGCGTTTACAGCTAGTATGCAAGGGAGCCTAATGTATTTTTTAATTCTCAGGAAAGTGCTATCAATATTCCTTGTAGTATATTGAAGCTGTACTAGACCACCAACAGTTACGACTGCTGTTTTAGCCATCAGACCTATATTCAAATAGACTTAGTTTACAGTCCAGAGACCTATAGCATACAGAAACGCGTTTATAAAGCAGCAAACACACTTTAATACACCTAAAATTAAATACTGGTCGTTTTAAGAACCTAATAAAGCAGTTTGTCGGCATGGCAAGGTGAATGGATTTACTCTGCGTTTACAGCTAGTATGCAAGGGAGCCTAATGTATTCGCTAGTTCTAAGGTAAGTGCTATCAATATTCCTTGTAGTATATTTAAGCTGTACTAAACCAGCAACAGTTATGACTGCTGTTTTGGTCATCACACCCGTATTCAAATAGACACAGTTGTCAGTCCAGCAACCTAGAGCATACAGAAACGCGTTTATGATGTAGTAACCATGCTTTAATACAGCTGAAATTAAATACTGGAAGTATTAACTACCTAATAAAGTTTTTTCGCTGCATGGCAAGGTGAATGCATTCACTCTGCGTTTACAGCTAGTATGCAAGGGAGCCTAATGTATTCTTTAGTTCTAAGAAAAGTGCTATCAATATTCCTTGTAGTATATTTAAGCTGTACTAAGCCATCAACGGTTACGACTGCTGTTTTAGCCATCACACCCATATTCAAATAGACACAGTTGTCAGTCCGGTAACCTATAACATACAGAAACACGATTATGAAGCAGTAAACACGTTTTAATACAGCTCAAATTAAACACTGGACGTATTAAGAACCTAATAAAGCAGTTTGGCGGCATGGCAAGGTGAATCGATTCACTCTGCGTTTACAGCTAGTATGCAAGGGAGCCTAATGTATTCTTTAGTTCTAAGGAAAGCGCTATCAATATTCCTTGTAGTATACTTAAGCTGTACTAAACCACCAACAGTTACGACTGCTGTTTTAGCCATCAGACCTATATTCAAATAGACTTAGTTTACAGTCCAGCAACCTAGAGCATACAGAAACGCGTTTATAAAGCAGCAAACACACTTTAATACAGGTGAAATTTAATACTGGTCGTTTTAAGAACTTAATAAAGCTGTTTGTCGGCATGGCAAGGTGAATGGATTTACTCTACGTTTAAAGCTAGTATGCATGGGAGCCTAATGTATTCTTTAGTTCTAAAGAAAGTGCTATCAATATTCCTTGTAGTATACTTAAACTGTACTAAACCACCAACAGTTAGGACTGCTGTTTTAGCCATCACACCTATATTCCAATAAACATAGATGTCAGTCCAGCAACCTACAGCATACATAAACGCGTTTATAAAGCAGTAAACACGTTTTAATACAGCTCAAATTAAATACTGGACGTATTAAGAACCTAATAAAGCTGTTTGGAGCCATGGCAAGGTGAATGGAGTCACTCTGCGTTTACAGCTCGTATGTAAGGGAGCTTAATGTATTCTTTAGTTCTAAGGAAAGTGCTATCAATATTCCCTGTAGTATATTTAAGCTGTACTAAACCAACAAGTGTATCGACTGCACTTTTAGCCATCACACCCATATTCAAATAGACACAGTTGTCAGTCCACAACCAAGAGCTTACAGAAACGTGATTGTGAAGCAGTAAACATGCTTTAGTACAGCTGAAATTAAATTCTGGACGTATTAAGAACCTAATAAAGCTGTTTGGGGGTTTGGCAAGGTGAATGGTTTCACTATGCGTTTACAGCTAGTATGCAAGGGAGCCTAATGTATTCTTTAGTTCTAAGGAAAGCGCTATCAATATTCCTTGTAGTATACTTAAGCTGTACTAAACCACCAACAGTTACGACTGCTGTTTTAGCCATCAGACCTATATTCAAATAGACTTAGTTTACAGTCCAGCAACCTAGAGCATACAGAAACGCGTTTATAAAGCAGCAAACACACTTTAATACAGGTGAAATTTAATACTGGTCGTTTTAAGAACTTAATAAAGCTGTTTGTCGGCATGGCAAGGTGAATGGATTTACTCTACGTTTAAAGCTAGTATGCATGGGAACCTAATGTATTCTTTAGTTCTAAAGAAAGTGCTATCAATATTCCTTGTAGTATACTTAAACTGTACTAAACCACCAACAGTTAGGACTGCTGTTTTAGCCATCACACCTATATTCCAATAAACATAGATGTCAGTCCAGCAACCTACAGCATACATAAACGCGTTTATAAAGCAGTAAACACGTTTTAATACAGCTCAAATTAAATACTGGACGTATTAAGAACCTAATAAAGCTGTTTGGAGCCATGGCAAGGTGAATGGAGTCACTCTGCGTTTACAGCTAGTATGTAAGGGAGCTTAATGTATTCTTTAGTTCTAAGGAAAGTGCTATCAATATTCCCTGTAGTATATTTAAGCTGTACTAAACCAACAAGTGTATCGACTGCACTTTTAGCCATCACACCCATATTCAAATAGACACAGTTGTCAGTCCACAACCAAGAGCTTACAGAAACGTGATTGTGAAGCAGTAAACACGCTTTAGTACAGCTGAAATTAAATTCTGGACGTATTACGAACCTAATAAAGCTGTTTGAGGGTTTGGCAAGGTGAATGGTTTCACTATGCGTTTACAGCTAGTCTGCAAGGGAGCCTAATGTATTCTTTAGTTCTAAGGTAAGTGCTATCAATGTTCGTTGTAGTATATTGAAGCTCTCCTAAACCATCAACAGTTACGACTGTTGTTTAAGCCATCACACCTATATTCAAATAGACACAGCTGTCAGTACAGCAACCAAGAGCATACATAAAAACGTTTATAAAGCAGTAGTCATGCTTTAATACAGCTGAAATTAAATACTGGACGTATTAAGAACCTAATAAAGCTGTTTGGCGGCATGGCAAGGTAAATGGATTCACTCTGCGTTTACAGCTATTATACAAGGGAGCCTAATGTATTCTTTAGTTCTAAGGAAAGTGCTATCAATAATCCTTGAAGTATATTTAAGCTCTACTAAACCATCAACAGTTACTACTGCTGTTTTACCCATCGCACCCATATTCAAATGCACACAGTTGTCAGTCCAGCAACTTAGAGCATACAAAAACGCGTTTATGATGTAGTTACCATGCTTTAATATAGCTGAAATTAAATACTGGACTTATTAACTACCTAATAAAGCTTTGTGGCGGCATTGCAAAGTGA
Organism: Agriotes lineatus; assembly: GCA_940337035.1. Classification (NCBI taxonomy): domain Eukaryota; kingdom Metazoa; phylum Arthropoda; class Insecta; order Coleoptera; family Elateridae; genus Agriotes; species Agriotes lineatus. The sequence continues at coordinate 127,120 of CALNHX010001970.1, read as the reverse complement.
ATGGCTTCACTCTGCGTTTATAGCTAGTATGCAAGGAAGCCTAATGTATTCTTTAGTTCTTAGGAAAGTGCTATCAATATTCCTTATAGTATATTTAAGCTGTACTAAACCACCAACAGTAGGGACTATTGTTTTAGCCATCAGACCTATATTCAAATAGACTTAGTTTACAGTCCAGCAACCTAGAGCATACAGAAACTCGTTTATAAAGCAGCAAACACACTTTAATACAGATGAAATTAAATACTGGTCGTTTTAAGAACCTAATAAAGCTGTTTGTAGGCATGGCAAAGTGAATGGATTTACTCTGCGTTTAAAGCTAGTATGCATGGGAGTCTAGAGTATTCTTTAGTTCTGAGGAAAGTGCTATCAATATTCCTTGTAGTATACTTAAGCTGTACTAAACCACCAACAATTACGACTGCTGTTTTAGGCATCACACCTATATTCCAATAAACATAGATGTCAGTCCAGCAACCTAGAGCATTCATAAACGCGTTTATAAAGCAGTAAACACGTTTTAATACAGCTCAAATTAAATACTGGACGTATTAAGGACCTAATAAAGCTGTTTGGCGCCATGGCAAGGTAAATAGAGTCGCTCTGCGTTTACAGCTAGTATGTAAGGGAGCTTAATGTATTTTTTAGTTCTAAGGAAAGTGCTATCAATATTCCCTTTAGTATATTTAAGCTGTACTAAACCAACAAGTGTTACGACTGCACTTTTAGCCATCACAGCTGTATTGAAATAGACACAGTTGTCAGTACAGCAACCAAGAGCATACAGAAAAACGTTTATAAAGCAGTAGTCATGCTTTAATACAGCTGAAATTAAATACTGGACGTATTAAGAACCTAATAAAGCTGTTTGGTGGCATGGCAAGGTAAATGGATTCACTCTGCGTTTACAACTATTATACAAGGGAGCCTAATGTATTCTTTAGTTCTAAGGAAAGTGCTATCAATAATCCTTGAAGTATATTTAAGCTCTACTAAACCACCAACAATTACGACTGCTGTTTTAGGCATCACACCTATATTCCAATAAACATAGATGTCAGTCCAGCAACCTAGAGCATTCATAAACGCGTTTATAAAGCAGTAAACACGTTTTAATACAGCTCAAATTAAATACTGGACGTATTAAGAACCTAATAAAGCTGTTTGGCGCCATGGCAAGGTGAATGGAGTCACTCTGCGTTTACAGCTAGTATGTAAAGTAGCTTAATGTATTTTTTAGTTCTACGGAAAATGCTATCAATATTCCCTTTAGTATATTTAAGCTGTACTAAACCAACAAGTGTTACTACTGCACTTTTAGCCATCACAGCTATATTCAAATAGACATAGTTGTCAGTACAGCAACCAAAATCATACAGAAATACGTTTATAGCGCAGTAGTCACGCTTTAATACAGCTACTACTAATACTGGACGTATTAAGAACCTAATAAAGCTGTTTGGCGGCATGGCAAGGTAAATGGATTCACTCTGCGTTTACAGCTAGTATACAAGGGAGCCTAATGTATTCTTTAGTACTAAGGTAAGTGCTATCAATATTCCTTGAAGTATATTCAAGCTCTACTAAACCATCAACAGTTACTACTGCTGTTTTAGCCATCACACCCATATTCAAATATACACAGTTGTCAGTCCAGCAACTTAGAGCATACAGAAACGCGTTTATGATGTAGTTACCATGCTTTAATATAGCTGAAATTAAATACTGGACTTATTAACTACTTAATAAAGCTTTTTGGCGGCATTGCAAAGTGAATGGCTTCACTCTGCGTTTATAGCTAGTATGCAAATAAGCCTAATGTATTCTTTAGTTCTACGGAAAGTGCTAACAATATTCCTTGTAGTATATTTAAGCTGTACTAAACCACCAACAGTTACGACTGCTGTTTTAGCCATCAGACCTATATTCAAATAGACTTAGTTTACAGTCCAGCAACCTAGAGCATACAGAAACGCGTTTATAAAGCAGCAAACACACTTGAATACAGGTGAAATTAAATACTGGTCGTTTTAAGAACCAAATAAAGCTGTTTGTCGGCATGGCAAGGTGAATGGATTTACTCTGCGTTTAAAGCTAGTATGCATGGGAGCCTAATGTATTCTTTAGTTCTAAGGAAAGTGCTATCAATATTTCTTGTAGTATACTTAAGCTGTACTAAACCAACAACAGTTACGACTGTTGTTTTAGCCATCACACCTATATTACAATAAACATAGATGTCAGTCCAGCAACCTAGAGCATTCATAAACGCGTTTATAAAGTAGTAAACACGTTTTAATACAGCTCAAATTAAATACTGGACGTATTAAGAACCTAATAATGCTGTTTGGCGCTATGGCAAGATGAATGAAGTCGCTCTGCGTTTACAGCTAGTATGTAAGGAAGCTTAATGTATTTTTTAGTTCTAAGGAAAGTGCTATCAATATTCCCTTTAGTATATTTAAGCTGTACTAAACCAACAAGTGTTACGACTGCACTTTTAGCCATCACAGCTATATTCAACTAGACATAGTTGTCAGTACAGCAACCAAGATCATACAGAAATACATTTATAAAGCAGTAGTCACGCTTTAATGCAGCTGAAATTAAATACTGGACGTATTAAGAACCTAATAAAGCTGTTTGGCGGCATGAAAAATTGAATGGATTCACTCTGCGTTTACAGCTAGTATGCAAGGGAGCCTAATGTATTCTTTAGTTCTAAGAAAAGTGCTATCAATATTCCTTGTAGTATATTTAAGTTGTACTAAGCCATCAACGGTTACGACTCCTGTTTTAGCCATCACATCCATATTCAAATAGACACAGTTGTCAGTCCAGTAACCTATAACATACAAAAACGCGATTATGAAGCAGTAAACACGTTTTAATACAGCTCAAATTAAACACTGGACGTATTAAGAACCTAATAAAGCAGTTTGGCGGCATGGCAAGGTGAATCGATTCACTCTGCGTTTACAGCTAGTATGCAAGGGAGCCTAATGTATTCTTTAGTTTTAAGGAAAGTGCTATCAATATTCCCTGTAGTATATTTAAGCTGTAATAAACCAACAAGTGTTACGACTGCACTTTTAGCCATCACACCTATATTCAAATAGACATAGTTGTCAGTCCAGCAACCTAGAGCATACATAAACGCTTTTATAAAGCAGTAAACACATTTTAATACAGCTCAAATTAAACACTGGACGTATTAAGAACCTAATAAAGCACTTTGGCGGCATGGCAAGGTGAATGCATTCACTCTGCGTTTACAGCTAGTCTGCAAGAGAGCCTAATGTATTCTTTAGTTCTAAGGTAAGTGCTATCAATATTCCTTGTAGTATACTTAAGCTGTACTAAACCACCAACAGTTACGACTGCTGTTTTAGCCAACACACCTATATTCCAATAAACATAGATGTCAGTACAGTAACCTAGAGCATACATAAACGCGTTTATAAAGCAGTAGACGCGTTTTAATACACCTCAAATTAAATACTGGACGTATTAAGTACCTAATAAAGCTGTTTGGACCCATGGCAAGGTGAATGGAGTCACTCTGCGTTTACAGCTAGTATACAAGGGAGCCTAATGTATTCTTTAGTTTTAAGGTAAGTGCTATCAATATTCCTTGAAGTATATTTAAGATCTACTAAACCATCAACAGTTACTACTGCTGTTTTAGCCATCACTTTTAGCCATCACAGCTATATTCAAATAGACATAGTTGTCAGTACAGCAACCAAGATCATACAGAAATACGTTTATAAAGCAGTAGTCACGCTTTAATACAGCTGAAATTAAATACTGGACGAATTAAGAACCTAATAAAGCTGTTTGGCGGCATGTCAAGGTAAATGTATTCACTCTGCGTTTACAGCTAGTATACAAGGAAGCCTAATGTATTCTTTAGTTCTAAGTTAAGTGCTATCAATATTCCTTGAGGTATATTTAAGCTCTACTAAACCATCAACAGTTACTACTGCTGTTTTAGCCATCATACCCATATTCAAATATACACAGTTGACAGTCCAGCAACCTAGAGCATACAGAAAAGCGGTTATGATGTAGTAACCATGCTTTCATATAGCTGAAATTAAATACTGGACTTCTTAACTACCTATAAAGCTTTTTGGCGGCATTGCAAAGTGAATGGCTTCACTCTGCGTTTATAGCTAGTATGCAAGGGAGCCTAATGTATTCTTTAGTTCTAAGGAAAGTGCTATCAATATTCCTTGTAGTATACTTAAGCTCTACTAAACCCTCAACAGTTACGACTGTTGTTTTAGCCATCACACCTATATTACAATAAACATAGATGTCAGTCCAGCAACCTAGAGCATACATAAACGAGTTTATAAAGCAGTAAACACGTTTTAATACAGCTCAAATAAAATACTGGACGTATTAAGAACCTAATAAAGCTGTTTGGCGGCATGGCAAGGTGACTGGATTCACTATGCGTTTACAGCTAGTATGCAAGGGAGCCTAATGTATTCTTTAGTTCTAAGATAAGTGCTATCAATGTTCGTTGTAGTATATTTAAGCTGTACTAAACCATCGAAAAATATATCTAGATCTGCAAAAGTCAAAATATATAAGACCGTAATAAAACCCACAGTCACGTATGCCTCAGAAACATGGGTACTTACGGCAGAAGATAAACGTAAACTGGAGACATTCGAAAGAAAGGTGCTAAGAAAGATCTACGGACCAATCAACGAAGGGGGAATTTGGAGAGTACAAAGAAACCAGGAGATAGGAGACTTATATAACGAACCCAGCATAATTAATATTATACAAAACCAAAGATTAGGGTGGCTAGGTCACGTGATGCGCATGGGAGAAGGAAGAGTCCCAAAAAAAGCATACAAATCGAGAGTAGAGGGCGGAAGGCGAAGAAGAGGCAGGCCGAGGAAGAGATGGGGTGACGAAGTAGAAGAAGACCTCAGAAAACTAAATGTCAGGAGATGGAGGACGAAAGCGCTAGAAAGAAAAGAGTGGAAAGCCGTGGTTGAGCAGGCCAAGGTCCTAAGTGGACTGTAGAGCCAAGGAGAGAGAAAGAAAGAAAAAACCATCAACAGTTACGACTGCTGTTTTACACATCGCACCCATATTCAAATAGACACAGTTGTCAGTCCAGCAACCTAGAGCATACAGAAACGCGTTTATGATGTAGTTACCATGCTTTAATATAGCTGAAATTAAATACTGGACTTATTAACTACCTAATAGAACTTTTTGGCGGCATTGCAAAGTGAATGGCTTCACTCTGCGTTTAAAGCTAGTATGCATGGGAGCCTAATGTATTATTTAGTTCTAAGGAAAGTGCTATCAATATTCCTTGTAGTATACTTAAGCTGTACTAAACCACCAACAGTTACGACTGCTGTTTTAGCCATCACACCTATATTCCAATAAACATAAATGACAGTCCAGCAACCTAGAGCATACATAAACGCTTTTATAAAGCAGTCAACACGTTTTAATACAACTCAAATTAAATACTGGACGTATTAAGAACCTAATAAAGCTGTTTGGCGCCATGGCAAGGTGAATGGAGTCGCTCTGCGTTTACAGCTAGTATGTAAAGTGGCTTAATGTATTTTTTTGTTCTAAGGAAAGTGCTATCAATATTCCCTTTAGTATATTTAAGCTGTACTAAACCAACAAGTGTTACGACTGCACTTGTAGCTATCACAGCTATATTCAAATAGACATAGTTGTCAGTACAGCAACCAAAATCATACAGAAATACGTTCTTAAAGCAGTAGTCACGCTTTAATACAGCTGAAATTAAATACTGGACGTATTAAGAACCTAATAAAGCTGTTTGGCGGCATGGCAAGGTGAATGGATTCACTATGCGTTTACAGCTAGTATCCAAGGGAGCCTAATGTATTCTTTAGTTCTAAGGAAAGTGCTATCAATATTCCCTGTAGTATATTTAAGCTGTACTAAACCAACAAGTGTTACGACTGCACTTTTAGTCATCACACCTATATTCAAATAGACATATTTGTCAGTCCAGCAACCTAGAGCATATATAAACGCGTTTATAAAGCAGTAAACACGTTTTAATACAGCTCAAATTAAATACCTGACGTATTAAGAACCTAATAAAGCTGTTTGGCGGCATGGCAAGGTGAATGGATTCACTCTGCGTTTACAGCTAGTCTGCAAGGGAGCCTAATGTATTCTTTAGCTCTAAGGTAAGTGCTATCAATGTTCGTTGTAGTATATTTAAGCTGTACTAAACCATCAACAGTTACCACTGCTGTTTTACCCATCGCACCCATATTCAAATAGACACAGTTGTCTGTCCAGCTACCTAGAGCATAGAGAAACGCGTGTATGATGTAGTTACCACGCTTTAATACAGCTGAAATTAAATACTGGACTTATTAACTACCTAATAAAGATTTTTGGCGGCATTGCAAAGTGAACGGTTTCACTCTGCGTTTACAGCTAGTATGCAAGGGAGCCTAATGTATTCTTTAGTTCTAAGGAAAGTGGTATCAATATTCCTAATAGTATATGTAAGCTGTACTAAACCATCAACAGTTACGACTGCTGTTTAAGCCATCACACCTATATTCTGTAGTATTTATTAATTTATATATATTTACAGTTATTTACACGGTTTATTATTAACTAACATAAGCACACAACATAAAGCACATAACATAATAACATAACGTTCATAATAATAATGCCGCAAGTCAACTCGAACTGCCGCCGCTGAGGGTTGCGCCGTTGGGGTGCGCACCCTGTACTTTGGCATTGATGCGGTGACGTCACATGCTTGGCAAGTGTGTTGCCTATCCGTAAGGCGTATTGCTGTAGTGCAAGTGTGTTGCCTATCCGCCAGGAGCACTCACCACAGTTCGGCCATCCTGACTTTATGATTGCCCTCAATCATTATTATAATTTTATTACTTAAACGTATCACTAGGTGCTAAACTATACTAATTACAGTAAATACTAACAAAATACATAAAAGTTTGAAACGTGTACCTCATATCAAAATCCGATATTTAAAAAAATAGAAATAGTTTGAACTATTACAATTGCATACAATTAGCCCAACCCATTAATCCAGGGTTTCATATTTTGAGGTGAGCAAATACCTTCGAATGGCAGCTGAGTTAACTGATAACCATCCGGATCTTTAATTAAATATCGATCATTATTCAATATTTTCTTAATTACATAAGGTCCCCTAAATTTTGGAAGTAATTTTTTATTGACTCCCGCGGTAACATCGACATTTCTAATCATTATATAATCTCCAACTTTATACATAAAAGGTTTTTTATGACGTTTATCGTAATATTCTTTATTGTAATTTTGACTCGCTATTATTTTTGAAACAGCATTGTTTCGAATATCAGCCAAATTGCGCTCAGTTTCTTGTTGATCCTCCAAAATTAATTTCAAATTATCTTCCACTAAACCAGTTTGATTAATTCCAAATAATAACCTTGCAGGTGTGTCACCGGTAGAACGATTAATTGTATTATTTAATGCAAATTCTACTTCATGCAATATGCGATCCCATTTTCTCGTATCCTCTGACAGCTTTGCTAACATTGGTGTCAAAGATCGATTAATACGTTCAATCTGACCGTTTGAATGTGGAGTAGCTGTAGCTATCAAAACATGCTTTATTCCATGCTCTCCTACAAAATTTTTAAATTTAGTGGATGTAAAAGAGCTACCACGGTCCGATATAATTTTTGCTGGTTTACTATAAGTTACAAAATAATTGTTTAGGTGTTTAATTACCTCATCAGAATTGGTGGTTACTGTAGGATACAATTTTATAAATTTTGTAAAGGCATCAATTATTTCAAAGATATATTTATAACGATGACCAGTTTTTTCTAATGGCCCGTAATGATCAATATGCAAACAATAAAATGGTAAATTTCCTTTGTCAGGACAATGAAGTCGTCCTTCTATTTTGTTTAATATTGTACCGTGTGCTATACACTTTAAACAATTTCTTATATAGTTTTTCACTTTTTGTTTCATATGAGGGAACCAATAAACGCGTGTTAAATATTCTGTGGTTTTGCTAATGCCTTGGTGACCTATATCGTCGTGACTAGCGTTAATAACGTTGTGTTCCATTGTGCTTGGAACATAAAATAGTAATTTGCCATTATATTTTCTATAAACTAAACCGTTACTCATTTCGAAAATTTTGTCCTCATTTACTTCGAGTTTCTTTTTAATTTCGCTAATTTCCTTATCTAAATCTTGCAAAATTGACAAGTTTCTTTCAAAACTATTTTCAGTTATGAGTAAAATAGTATAAGTTCGACTAAGTGCATCAGCGTGTTTCATTCTATCACTTGCGCGATGTTCAAGTTTGTAATCATAATTACGCAATATAAGAGACCACCGTAAAATTCTCGGATTTACTTCCTTTCTTTCTAATGTCAATTTTAAGCTGTTACAATCAGTGACTATCGTAAATGGTATCCCTTGTAAATAAATTCTAAATCGTTCAATTGAATAAACCACTGCTAAAACCTCTAATTCAAAGCTATGATAACGTGACTCGGCTTGCGTTGTTCTTTTGCTAAAATAACAAATTGGATGAAATTTTCCATCAGATTGTTTTTGCATAAGTACGGATCCAAAACCATGCGAGCTTGCATCGCAGTGCAACTCTGTTTCCGCCTGCGGGGAATAAATTGCCAAAATTGGTTCCGATATCAATGCCTCCTTTAAAAGATCGAAACAAATTAATTCATTATCTCCCCACTTAAATGCAACTTTTGATTTGAGAAGATCATATAATGGTTTCGAAATTAACGCAAAATTTTTTACGAATTTGCGAAAATAAGAAACTAATCCAAGAAAGCTTTGTAATTCGCGGTATGTCCTTGGAACTGGATAATTTAAAACAGCATTAATATTTTCTGAGTTAGGCTTTATTCCTTCGCTGCTAATTCGATACCCTAAATAGTCGATTTCATTAAGTAGAAATGCACATTTTTCAAATTTTAGTTCAAGTAAGTTGTTTACTATAACAGTAAGAACTTCTATCAAAATGCTCAGATTATCTTCTATTGTTTCTGTCGCAATCAGTAAATCGTCTAAATAAATTAATATTTTATTTTGGTTAATCAATGAACGGAAAGCTGCGTTTATAAATCGCGTAAAGAAGGAAGCTCCGCTCGATAAACCAAAGGGCATTTTTATGTACTCGAATTGTCCTTTAAAAGTAACAAAAGAAGTATACGGAATAGAACTGTCTTTTAATTTAACATGATGAAAGGCATCTTTTAAGTCTAATCGCGTAAAATACATTTTATCCCGAAGACTATCGATGTGATCGTCTATTCTAGGAATCGGAAATACGTCTCGTACTGTTATTTTGTTTAGCTCTCTGTAATCAACTGCCATGCGAAATCCATTATTCTTTTTTTTAACTAACACAATAGGGCTACTGTATTGTGATGTGCTAGGTCGAATAATTTGTCGTTCCAATAAATCGTCAATAATTTTTGCAACTGCCTCTTTTTCACAATAAGAAAGGCGTCTCGGATTATGATAAAAGGGACTGTGATTTTGTTTTATTATTAATTCCATTTCTAAATTAGTACTTGGTTCATTTGGTTTTTCCGCTTCTACATAATATTCTTGTACAATGGCCTGCACCTGATCTCGAATTTTCCAGCCTAAATTTTCATTAATGTTCAAATCTATTGTGCTTAATGAATCCTCACTAACATTTATTTCCAAAATTTCGCTTGCAAAAATATTCGAGTCAGCAGTAGGCATTTTGCTAGAAATCTTAACATTTTTTCCAAGTACAATTTCAATGTCATCATTAGCCATAAAATCACGTCCTAGTAAACAACAACAGTTCATGGTTGTGCTAGGTACAACAAAGAAATTTATCACAGTTTCACAACCTTGAATTGTAATTTTTTGTTGAAATTGACCTAAGATATTTAATTTACTTTTATTAACTTCTTCAAACTGTAACGTGCCAGTATAAGGTTGTACTGTTACTGTTTCGGGTACCAAATTATTATCTAAAAGTGATATTGGACTACCACTGTCCAATACTGCAGAGATTTCACCCATATTTTCAAAATTTATTTTAACTGTGTAGCACGGCACTAAATCACTTACAGATTCCACTAAATTGGTTGACCCAATCTGCCCCTGGCTTTGTCCTCTCGGCTGCGTGACCATTCGGCTTGGACATGTGTTCCTCACATGACCCATTTGTCCACAAGTGTAACAGGAACCGCGCTCCCTTTTCGGCTTTGGGCACGATGACGAGAAGTGTCCGGTTTCGTTACAGTTGAAACATTTGGAAACAAAGCCTTTCGAGTTTCCTTGAAAAGATCTGGCAGCACTTGTTGAGGGCACCCTGTTGTTAGAATTGGTCCTAGCTGAAAAGTTTGAAACAGATGTTTTACTTCGAACTCTGGCATAAATGTCCAATTTCAGTTTTAATTCCTTGAGTGTAGTTGCCTCGTACAAAAACATTTTATGGTTGTTGTCATCCGGAATCCCATCAATAATATACGTAATTAATGCTTCCGTTTCCACTGTACCCCTCGAAGCTAATTCCTTCATAATTAGGAAATATTCTTGAACAGTTTCCTCACGCCGCATTTTTCTATTTGACAACTTTTGATGTAATTGAGCACTATTAATTTTTACGGAGAATTCGCTTAACAGTCGAGATTTTAAAATTTTCCAAGAGTTGAGGCCTCGCTCTCCTTGTATAAACAGTTTTGCTAATCCGGTCAACGATTTCTTGGCAAATATCAGCTTTTGCAAATCATTCCATCCCATAAGAATTGCATTGTCCTCGAAATCGGAAATCCAGGTCTCCACTGGGTATTGGTCGCCGCCGTCGAAGGTCCTCATGGTGTCCTCCACGTCTCTGAAACTCATTGTGAAGACAGGTGCCGTTGAACAATTAATTGACTGAGCCGCTTCCGGAAAATCTTCAGCTTCCTGCAGGTCCTCCTCAGCATCTTGCTCCGCATTTGCCAAAGAATCCAAATCCACCAAGTGCGTACAAATTCGTTTGACGATTTCTTCTTTATTGTCACCATATTCAATTCCCAAGATATTGCAAATTGCAGTTAAATCGCCTAAATTAAAAGTAGCTGCTGCCCATTGTAACTTTTGATTGAATGGTTCCGATTCAAGTTCGAAATCAAATCCCGTAAAATTTCGAAGTTGTGCACGCCTTTGTCTAACATTACCATCTTCTTCATAAATCAATTTATAAAAAGCGGCAATAGATTTTACCGATGCTTTAGCAATATTTTCCTTTAATCCAGGAACTTGGGCTAAATTTTCCATTTCGTTGTTCACTTCAATCGCGACACGTAAAATTTAAAAAGCACTCCGATTTAAATATGATTAATATACTGTTTTCTTTATCTTTATCCCACTTCTGAAGCTGTAGTATTTATTAATTTATATATATTTACAGTTATTTACACGGTTTATTATTAACTAACATAAGCACACAACATAAAGCACATAACATAATAACATAACGTTCATAATAATAATGCCGCAAGTCAACTCGAACTGCCGCCGCTGAGGGTTGCGCCGTTGGGGTGCGCACCCTGTACTTTGGCATTGATGCGGTGACGTCACATGCTTGGCAAGTGTGTTGCCTATCCGTAAGGCGTATTGCTGTAGTGCAAGTGTGTTGCCTATCCGCCAGGAGCACTCACCACAGTAGTTAAAGGTATATTAAAATCTTAGTCCTATTACAGAGTATATATACAGAAAATGTATGCCATGTTTTTACGGCCTAATATTAAAAATACAATCATACGCATTTTTACTAGCGCAATTCTGAATGCTTGATTGACACACTAACATGCAGAATTGCTGCGTCGTGTTTCTGACATACATGTAAAAATGCAACGTCTGTTTATCAACAAGAACTGGCGCTTGATTGCAGGCGTTGCTATTGTAATTTGTTATCATGACACCGAAAGCTGACATACTTTTATCTGGCGCAAGTTCTGCCTTTAGTGAACCAATTGCGTGTTTCCTGGATTACAATTTATATTAAATTATTCACTTAAAACCATGTTCAAAAATAGTTTGAACAGTTCTTAATAATAAAAATACATAGTGGGCACATGTTATAAATGTTATAATAAGGACCAGTTTACGTTTACTCAACTGATTTACAAATCAATTTTAAACCAGTTAAGAACTCTGTTTCAAAATATTTGGTAAGTCGGTTACGAAAACCGGTTCTTAAACAAATTTACAAACTGCTTGGTGAACTGGTTTAAAAACGTTTTCGGTCAACTGGTTTACCGGTTTTCGATTTATGAAAAAACTGCGGTTAACCGAATGTTGGTTAACCATCAAATCGGTTTTTCTACCAGCATTATTATAAATCATATAGTACACATTTATCGTAATTTTGTATTAAAAGCTTAATTTCTCAAGAACTCTTTAGAATAAAGTATAACATGTTGGGATCAAAGTAAAGGGAAAATAAGCCTATATTTATTATTGTAATAAAATGTAGGGTGTTGCGTTTAAAAAAAGAGAAGAAAAATTGAAGACGTTAAAGTTTAAAGCAGTATTTTAAATAAGCTGTATTAAAATATCCCGTTTTTATGAAAGTTTAGTGATTTTGTATCCAAGGTGACAATCTCCATAATTAGGAAATAAATATTTAAAAATGGGGAAAATGTGACGTTATAAGTGAAAGATTGATATTGACAAAAAAAATACAAAAAACGTTCGTAAGTTGAAAGCACTGGAAGCAATTTGAAAAAAAAAATTAGAGTTAAACGTAGAACCCATATGGGGCTTAAATAGCCATAAATAATTTTAAAATGTGCCACTTTCAACCCCATTAGAATCAGCTCAATCAAGCTTTATATCGGCAACAAAGTAAAAGCGTAATCGGAGACCGGCGAGTTGTCATTCCAAATAGTAAGAAGCTCAAAGTTTCATGGCCCATCCTGTATACATATATAAATGAGAAACTTCAATGCTATGTCATTTATAATGGCATAAATTTAATTAATGTCTGTGTCTGACACTATTTTTCTTTCCAGTATCATTTTGTTTCACAACTCTCACTGTACAGAACGTATCATTACATACCTTAAAGCAGCAGATCAGAGAGGAAAGTTCATCTTTTTTACATTCTTCGAGAGAGAGGCTCTGGTACTGCCGTCTTATATCCCGTAAATTAATTTCAATACAAGTAACTGCATTTTGAGATAGTTGTGGAATACATCATATAAAAATAAAGTATTTTTTAAAATATTAACAGCAAAGTAGTTGAGTAAAAATAAAACAAAATTTTATTTACTTAGTCGTGGGTAATATTTGTATAATAATGTATATATGTACTCGTATAATGCCTGCTAGTTATAATATATACACACTAAAATCTAAAATTAAAATTAAGAAATCTGGTGTGATACACTCACACAACTTCCTTTTACAGTGTTCTTATAATTAGTCAAAAATTTCATTTTTAATTTTTAACCATTTGTCAAAAATTTTCAAAAATTACAAATTCTACAAAAACGGTACAAAATAGAGCGTTAGTTGAAAAGACAAATTTTCTGTAGAATTTTAAGGTGAATTAAAAAATGTAATAATATACCGGGTGTTTTATTTAAAATAGGAGTTAATAAAAAAATAGAAAAAAAGCAAAAGAAACCCACTTTAAAAGTATTCAAATGAAAAATCACCTATTTCACATCAATACACATTAAAAATGTAGTAAAAATGTAAAGTTTAAAAAAAATCGTTAAAGCCGTTTTTGAAAAAATCAAAAAAACCTGAAAAATCACAAGAGTAAACACCTACTTTCGGTTATGCGATTTTCTTCAAAAGCTTGCTGTCTCATCTACGTAGTACACAAAACTTATATATGAAGTTTCAACGCCATACCTCTTTTGGTTTTTGAGATATTCTGTTCACAGACAGACAGACAGACACACACACAGACACACAGACAGACCAATGAAAAAAAACATGTTTTTTGGGTTCAGGGGACTCTAAAACGTGAATATCTGTTGAAAACTCAATTTCGAATTTTTGGGGTGCATCCAATACTTCCTTTACTGTAAAAGGAAGTAAAAAGCAACTGCTCGAAACTGCTTGAAACGTATTGTTTTCTATTCAAATGAGACATTAGGTAAAAATTATTAAGCCTCAAACAATGCAATGCTCTAGAGCAGCAAATCCTTATGAAATTCTTGTGTGTAGCATAAATTTCGGACAATCGTTGCAAGAAATCTCTACTACTGGTTGCAGAATGAATCGAGAAGCCGGAAGGGAACAATGTTCCTGTGAACATTTACATAACTTCACGTCGTGACGTGTAGGATTGGCAAGGATTTCAGGGACAAAAGCTATAGCCACGATAGGATGAAAAGCAATTGACGGATGTAAAAGTATCTAAGGTGCTTCCAGAAAAAATTCCCGCAAAACTGAAGAGGATCTTTTACAGCCTAAAGAAAGTAACGGAGATGATAATAAGCGGTCGGAGATATTGAAAATCATGTAAGGAATTCGGAAGACGCTCTGAGGCCCTTTAGCAATTCGGTGGAATTGGTGCACTTTAGTTTTCTTGTGAAAATCCTCTAAAGCGCTTTAACTCATTCATTCATTTATATTCATTCATGGATATGCAAAAACACGTGCCCTTTCATATTCGCAGTCGATGTGTTTTATGGAAATGTTGAAAATGTCAGTGCTATCAAATCGACGGGGATGTTAGACATCGAGCTCTATATAAATATTTTTCTAAACCTTTGTCAATACTAGCAGAAACTGTTTTCTCTTTAAGGGCATGGTGATAGTTGTTGAACTGTCCTTTATTAACAGCTGCGGTTGATGAGGCATTTTTACCGCCTGAAAAATTAATCAATAGATATTCTGTCAGATCTTTTATATTGTAGGCGATTATTTAAATACGCGTAGTATCTAATTTATTGGTACCCAAAAATATGTTATGTACATAAATAAAAAGCACATGCTTGACTAAATTATTTTTAAACGAAATGGTCCTCTACTTTTATATCAAAGTCAATAGAGAATCAGAAGATTTTGATACATCACTTTTAAAATATTGTCGATACAAACTTACCACGAAAGAAATAAGAATTAGTATACTCGTATTACACATGTAAAGGGTGTTTTTTTAGAGGGATACAACTTTAAATTGAAATAAAACACAGAAAGATGTTTTTAATATCCATGAAATTGGCTTTATCTGAAAGATAATTTTATGGCATTTATGTTTGAATATGATTTCGGGCATGTGACCGCCGCAGCTGGCGTGTACATGACGTAACCTGGGGGTCCAATTTTCACACACTCTTCGCAGTAAATCAGGCTGTATTTCGGCAATAACGCCTCGAATGTTGGCTTCCAAGTGCTCAATTGTTTCCGGTTTATCGACGTAGACATGCGACTTTACATATCCTCAAAGAAAATAATCTAACGGCGTCAAATCACACGAAAGAGGTGGCCAGTTAACAGATCCATTTCGTGGATCCATTTTGTGGATCTGTTAACTGGCCACCTCTTTCGTGCGATTTGACGCCGTTAGATTATTTTCTTTGAGGATATGTAAAGTCGCATGTCTATGCCGATAAACCGGAAACAATTGAGCACTTGAAAGCCAAAATTCGACGCGTTATTGCTGAAATGAAATACAGCCTGATTTACTGCGAAAAGAGTGTGTGAAAATTGGACCTTCAGATTACGTCATGTATACGCCAATCGCGGCGGTCACATGCCCGAAATCATATTCAAACGTAAATGCCATAAAATTATCTTTCAAATAAAGCCAATTTCTTGGATATTAAAAACATCTTTCTGTGTTTTATTTCAATTTAAAGTTGTATCCCTCTAAAAAAACACCCTTTATTACTTGTAAAATAGGCTAATAGAATTCAAGTGCTTAAAAATTACATGTAAAAGAATACAATGTAAAATGGTATGATAAACATTTGTGCCAACCTTAAACGAAGGTTGATCACAGCCCTAGCTAGCTCTAACTCTCGGTAGAATATGGCGCGAATAAGGACCAGACAGCGGAAACCTCTTACTTCAACCTAAATCGTAAAAAAAACAACAGCATGTTCATGAGGGGTCGTAGTGTAATTAACTCCGAATACAAGCTACTTATCAAACAAACAATGCTTTAAGGGCCACCAATTTAATAAACAATGACCCTGAGAGGTTAACGATTGCCTAAAGATAAGCGTAGAAGACCAACAAACTATGCTACTAGCATGGCCGAAACACTCGTAATTTCACTTCCGCGAACATTTGTTACAACATATAACATAAGTTCAGTTACCTTAGCAATCAGCAGTACTTGGTGAGTTGATGTAAGCGATTGGCCTTCAGAACCGCTGTCACAAGCTCAAGGGAAAATAACATGCAGAATAGGAGGATTTTCTGCTGGAGGCGTTCGCTCTTAAAAGATGGCGTCCACTCAGAAGCTGCGATGATGGAACAGCCCAAAAAGAGAACACATGGTTTCAAAATGCGCGTATGGAACAGCATGGAGTCGCTGAAAACTCCACTACACGTGAAATAGGGGGTAGTTTAACGAAAGGACTCTAATGGCCCTGATAGTACCCTCCGTAAATTGATATTTATTGCAACGAAACCCTTTCAATAAATCCGGCATTTTGCCGTAGTCCAAAACGTAGTTTAGCAATAATGGGGTTTTGGCTTAACACGGCTAATTCAACTTTTCTCACAGCGCACGCAACCACTTCAACGCAACACTTCGGGCTCAATGCCAACTCAAGCCGCAAGGGGATGTAGTCTCTCTTCTTGTGCGGGGCGCAATGAAAAATGTAAATTTCCAAGGAATATGTATATGTGAATTGTCTGGACGGGAGCTACTCGACTGCAAGCCAAATTATGCTCTCAATTGCATATAAATGAATGAACAAGGGAGACTCGCCCAAAATGATGAACAATTAAATTAATCCACGGCAAGTGGCCTTATTAATTAAAATTAACCTAATAGTTGTAATGAAATTAAATTAGCAGCAATTATCTCATCACTTATTAATATCTATAATGCACTAAAATATATTTTATTTTATGAAATTTGTAGGATTCTACAAAGAATTTTTTACTGATATCTCTTTTCGTATTTAAGAACTTTGCATCTTTATATTAATACGGGTTTGTATCGACCTTTAAGTGTGATATACAAAAACTGTCACCGAAAATATTTATACATGATAGCTGTTTTAACATTAAACGGCTTTTGGTAGCAAACCTAAATATTTAAGCGTTCTTCAGCAACCTATATTTACTTAAAAATAAAAGTTTAAAGATGCAGGTCTCCAATTGTACGCGCCGAAAAATAATCTTGTAGTCCCAGAATTTTACATCTAATTTCGTTTATTAAATCAAGAGATCCGCTTATTTCTTTTTACATATGAACCTTGTATGTACTAAATTTTTATATTGCCAACACACTGCTTTTTCAAACCCATCTACGAGTACGAGCAGCATTTAACCAAATCTGTTACTGATAGCAACTCTCCAACTTCCACCAAAGGTACGTAGCCACTTTATTAGCGACACTTACTTACTTCCCCTTTTATTTTTGCTGTTCCGCTGTTCGCTTTGCGGTTAGAATCTCCAGGTTCATAAAATTCACGGTGGTGTCTCGGGAAGCGTAGA
This sequence comes from Agriotes lineatus, assembly GCA_940337035.1. Classification (NCBI taxonomy): domain Eukaryota; kingdom Metazoa; phylum Arthropoda; class Insecta; order Coleoptera; family Elateridae; genus Agriotes; species Agriotes lineatus. Next base: position 109,405 of record CALNHX010001970.1, on the reverse strand, counting down.
TTAAAAACCTTCTGTACAAGGAAAATGAATATTAAAGTAGAGATAGCAAATGCAGACTAGTAGGCTATATACCTCCAGAATTTAATGGAGCTCCCAAGTAATTTAAATTTATTTGATCGGTCAATGTTCTGCTATGTCTCTTTAGAAGAAGCAGTTTGACAACGCAAAAAGATAATTATGCTGGGAAAAGCTTTTTTGAACCTATATTTTAATAGCAACGTTATTCCGTACATTAAAGACAACATCGCTTTTAAATAACTTGTTTAAGCAAATCAAGAATTTTTCAGGTTATAGTCTAATTTGTTTCATGCGGTTGTATATTTAAAAACAAATAAATTCTGGTAAAGTTGGTGATTCATATAAGGAAAGTTTAAAATTTTATTTTAATCAAACTGCGAGGAAATTAAAACATAACAAAGCAAATACAGTTACCGAGTTTCAAATCCCAGTGGGAGTCCGTTGAAAATAAACAGACGTTGTATTGAATATACCAATATATACGTCCTATATCTCTCCACAAACCACTTATATTTGGGAAATGCGCTCACATTACTCATTGGCGTATTTCATAAAACTTCAAAATGGTCCCCAAAGGTACTCTTTTCGAGTCTCCGTTTGGACGCCCTTCGGAAATATATATGTAGTACTACTCAGTGTTTATTAATAAAACTAATCGATTTACAAGCGCATTTAATCAAATTTAATCAAATATAAACGACAATGAAAATGTATCGTAAAATGCATTTGCACTTATACAAATTATTATTCTTACTAGCTGAAGCCCGCGGCACATGCCGCATTTAAAATGTAGGACGAATCTAATAACTTTTGTTGCACTAAAGAAAGTTTTAAAAGCACGCTAAAGATTGGAAATTTTTGGATAGCCTTCAGGCCACTTTCCTACATATTGGATACAGCCGATACTGCTGAATTGAATAGTGTCTTCTTTTTTACTTCCTTTTACAATAAAGGAAGTATTGGATTCACCCCAAAAATTCGAAATTGAGTTTTCAACAGATCTTTACGTTTCAGAGTCTCCTGAACCCAAAAAACATATATTTTTTTATTGGTCTGTGTGTGTGTGTGTGTGTGTGTGTGTCTGTGTGAGGGTCTGTCTGTGTGTGTATGTGTGTCTGTGTGAGTGTCTGTCTGTGAACAGAATATCTCAAAAACGAAAAGAGGTATGGGGTTGAAACTTTATATATAAGTTTTGTGTACTATGTAGATGCGACAGCAAGCTTTTGAAGAAAATCGCATAACTGGAAGTAGGTGTTTACTCTTGTGATTTTTCAGTTTTTTTTCGATTTATTCAAAAACGGTTCTAACGATTTTTTTCAAACTTCTCATTTGTATTACATTTTTAATGTGTATTGATGTGAGATAGGTGATTTTCCAGTTGAACACCTCTAAAATGGGTTTCTTTTGTTTTTTAGAAAAATTTTTATTAACTCCTATTTTAAATAGAAGACCCGGTATATTATTACATTTTTGAATTCATCTTAAAATTATAGAGAAAATTTGTCTCTTCACCTAACGCTCTATTTTGCACCGTTTTTGTACAATTTGTAATTTTTGAAAATTTTTGACCAATGCTTAAAAATTTAAAATCAAATTTTTGACTAATTATAAGATCACTGTAAAAGGAAGTTGTGTGCGCGTATCAAACCAGATTTTTCTGTTCTGTATTAAATGATAATAATTATTGTTACAATGCTGTAAATTGAATTAGTGGAAATGTCACTGGGACAGTTTCCAAAAACTAAATTTCTGGAATTTGCTGATATCTTCTTCTTCTTCTTCTTCTTGGCTGTTTTAGCTCTGGTTTCGGCGGCATAAGTTAAGATGGGTCTGACGCAGGTTTTATAGATCTGTACTTTACTTTCAACCGACATGTGCTTATTTGTCCATATCACGTCTCGTAGGTAGCCTGATATCGCAGCCGCTTTCATTGGTTGATTGCGAACTTCCTCGTTTAGGTTTCTCATGCTAGATGTGTGTACACCTAGGTAGTTAAAGTTCATAACTTGTTCAATCATATTATTATCAACGGCCAAGTTACATCGAAGAGGTTCTTTCGAGATAGTCAATGATTTTGTTTTTTCTGTTGATACTCTCATGTTAAATTCTTCCGCTGCTGTTTTGAACCTAAACAATAGTCGTTGCAAGTCATTTTCATTTTCTGCCAGGAGCAAGGCATCATCGGCGTAGCTAGTGATGTAAATTACCCGGGTATTTATTTTTAGGGGTAAATACCTGGGGTATTTATCCGGGTAAATACCCAATATGGGTATTTAAGCGGATATTTATAGACTCATTTACAAATATTATAATCTAATGTATCTATCTAATGAGTATAATTGATTCATAACTGAAGGTACTCTATTCGAATTTTATAAAAATGTTTAAGAAAATAGCTGAACTGAGAACATTTACTGCCCAAAATACAGATGGGGACATAATTATACAGGTTTTGCCTAAAATTGTACGGAACATGGCAATTCCATGAGTTGGAAAAGATTCAAATACTAATTACCATAAGAGTAACCGAAATGGAAAATGCAATAAATACTTTGGTAGCTAGGCAACAAGTAGCTATTATACCTACTTGTTGCCTAGCTACCAAAGTAATTATTGCATTTTCTATTTCGGTTACTCTTATGGTAATTAGTATTTGAATTTTTTCCAACTCATGGAATTGCCATGTTCCATATAATTTTAGGCAACCTGTATACAACAGCAATGAGATAGCATGAAGAAGAAACAGAATTCAATGACTGAATAAGAAAGAGATGAACATACAAACAAATATTTGAGTAAACTTGATGTTCATTTTAATTATGGCATATGTCAACAAAATATGCCTACTAAAATAACTTTTTTTACGGTTATCTCTTATTCAAGTATTATGTGTTTTTGCTCATGCTATCTTATTGCTGTTGCATACTTATGGTCCCATCGGTATACAGCGTTGTTTATATTATTTTGTGATATTTTTTGCCTTATTAAGATTGTTTCGTAATATGTCTATCAGTATATATTAATGTTAATAATTATAAGGATTATTTCTTCAAATTAATGTTATGTTCATTTTTTAAAAATGGAGTCAGAGCCGTCACAATGTTTTTTGTAATCTCTAACAGGCGCAATTTATTGCGTCTAACTGTTTATTTCCACAAACTTCGGCAGCCAATGTTCTTTCCCGATAAATGAGTAATTTACCTGGGTGAATGCTTATTCAATGTTACATTTAAATTGTTATTTTACATAAAATATTCCAGTGCATTTATATGTAGTTTATTTATTAAGATAGCATTATGATGTGAGTAAAAGTTTAGCTTAGCTTTCTAAATATTACACATTTGATAAATACCCAGTGTTTAGGTATTTACCCGAGGCAGGGGTAAATACCCAGGTAAATACCCATTTATAAATACCGTACCCACTGGGTATTTACCCGACCCACATCACTAGGCGTAGCACACTATTTTTATTTCTTTATTCCCCATCTTATATCTTCCGTTCGCTGATATCTAAAAGCACTATATTTAGACAAACCTACAACTTTCTGAAAATAGGGACAAATAAGTACTTATTTGCTTTTGGAATATCCCAAATATAAAGGAAATATTATGTTTTATTGTTATGATTAAAGCTGATAATTATATGCACTCAAATGTACGAAAATATGCGCATATATATGCATATATTTTGTTGAGTATATGCACCCAAAGTTATAATATATGCACATAATATGCTCCTCATTTTATTTTGAAAATAGGTAGGAGTATTCTAAATAATGTAAAAATTTTAATTATTTTGTATGAGTTTATTTAATTCCCTAATATTTATTCAAAGACGACATTCGTTTTAACGTTTGGCCATATAAACATGGACTGCCAACGCCAACTTCAGGTTGTAATCAACATAAAAATGAGATTTCCCGTAACCCCGCCAGACTATTATTCACCCAACACTCTTGAAGTGGATTCTATATTGTCTGATTCTTTATACATTGCTTCTATGGGAAAAGTGGGGGTATCTGGCAGTCTATGTTGATATAGTCAAAGATTTTAATAGGTACTCTCCCTTTCCTCTGCTTATTTCGATATGTGCACTGCACTCCAGCGGCAGAAAGTGAAAGTATATATCTCAATTGCACACAAACATTTAATTAATAAATTTCATGAAATAGTAAATTTAACAAAAAAATCTTTAAAAGTTCATACATTACAAATTATTGCTAAATATAACCAAATATGCAAAATCCAGAAAGTATGCTCAAAAACGTATAAATATGCAAAATATGCAAAGTGAAACTTGGCTTAAACAATTTGTTTTCACATAATTAGTATACATATGCGAAAAGTTTATCCGGTTTATCAATTATACAAAATATGCATTTGCCATATAATATCAGCTTTAGTTATGATGGATAATTTGTAAACGTATTTAAGTGTCTACTTCCTATTCCAAAAACTCAGGTAATCAACCCCACCTGTAAAACTACCTGATATCAGCAACATTATTGCTTAAAGTTCTTGGTGTTCAGTCGCTCTTGTAATTTCGTCTTGGTATATTGTTTATTTAGCTTGGTGTCTTGTTCTTATAAGTGGTGTGTGAATCAACATGGTAAGTAAAATGTCCATCATATTACTTACTTTTTCTACAAAAAAATACCTAATTGGCTTAACTAATGTTATTACACATTTATATTTGTCAATAAATTTCCTGAACATATTCTACCCACGAGATTTAAAAAAGACTGCTAGTATTATTGCATATATTTTTTTAATTGATAACTGTAAATCAGTCTGATTTTCTGGAATCCTTCCAAATTAATTTTCGAAAACTTTACTAAAACCTCTTTCAAAGGTACTATAATACTGCCGCCTCATAACGATAATTAATATAATCGCATTTACAAAGTACATATTCAAAAACCTTTCTTAATTGTAAGTATTTACTTTAGTTCTTAATATTAAAAATAATGTTTTATTAAATATCACTACTTTAAATAAATTGAGCAATTTAATTAATTCCCAATTTTATTGCAATTTGTCATCTCAATCTTATTTCTCAATTTGCAGAACAATTCTACTGGTATTAAATTACCTAAAAATTATTTTATTACAGGATAACACCCAAGTGAGAAAAGAGTAACAATAAAATGTACTTATTATTTTATTATTAATTATAAAAATAAATATATATATATACAATTCCAATGTTTCATTAAGGTTGGCCTTCTTTATGTACATCGCTCGCATTACCGTATACTGCGGTTCACCCAAAAGAAGTCCTTAACTTCATACTTGTAACATAAATAGCCTATATTTCCTATGAACTAAAATTAAGGTCTAACTGGTCGTCTATGGATGCACTCGTCATAATGGTTTTTAAATGAGTAACGTCAAAAGCAATCTAAAATTTTGAATTTTTACTTTTCTAGGTTGCACAAAAAATAGTATGCATTATTTGGATTAAAAGTGGCTCTGTTTGACTTGCAATTTTTGAGTTAATATATAATTAAAATAATTGCTTGTCAAACAAAGTGACACTTTTAATTCAATAAAACAATTACTATTTTGCTTGCAATAAACATTTTTATATAGAGGTTGCCTAAAATTGTACGAAACATGGCAATTCCATGACTTAGAAAACGTTTAAATACTATTTGCCATAAGAGAAAGTTAAAATATCAACGATTTTGTAGCCATTTATCATTATTATTTCTGTCATTCAATTTATACTTCCTATAGAGTATCATAAATATTAAGAACGGTAAGGACATTTTACCGATGAAAGACAATTGTTTGGAGGAGTGAAGCGACGACTCCAATTATTGTCTGAGATTGGTAATTCCATAACGTTCGTGATGCTCATGAGGTTTTTTGCACGATAGAAATGTATTTTTATTCAAACGTCAGTAAAATGTGACATTATGCAGCAGAATAATATGTTGGTGGCACTGTAAGTCTATGTCAAATTCGATGTTAGCAGGTTAGGTTTTGCATCGGTCTGTGTCAAAACCAAGAAGACTATACTAAGGAGACGCAACTCCCGTTTCGAAGCGAACCCCTAAAAGTTGACAAATAAGGCGGTCGTGGTGTAGCTTTATTCATTCACAAAACTCGTGAACTGTCAATGTCTAATATTTACTGAGTGTAGCTGGAAATTCGGACCATGTTTTAACAATTAATAACACACTTGAAATACACTCCATTGGATTAACAACCGTAAACTGACTTTTAACCGGGATTACAGGTTAATTTAGCTCGCTTCCAACTCTCGAACACCAGCGAAAACAAACGAAAATGACCGAAGTAGTTACACGCTGTCAACAGTGCCGCGACGGCTATCCCCGGCATAGGGGCCGCTTTTATATACAGCCGTCATAGGAAGTTGCATCTCCTTAGTATAGTGTTCTTGGTCAAAACTGATGCAAAACCTAACCTGCTAACCTCCAATTTTTACAAAAATTTAAATGTAAGCCCCAATTTAATTTTCATTGTAGTTAATAAAACCTGCTTTCTAATGCAGAACTTTGTTGACGACGGTGATAGTTTAGACACCACATCAACAATTACGTTAAAAAGGGCTAAATTATTTATGCCTGTACAACATTTTACCCTATATTCAATATTTATAATATCGGCAATGTCAAACTTCAACCACTTATCTACAAATGTGTTCACTTGCTCCGCTTTGTCTTCATACAGTTTATTACTGCCAATCTGCATATTGTGCAACTCTAACAGAGCATTAGCTGCTTCCATCTCGGGTTGTTCGGTACTTGACGGGCCTGTGTTTTGTGGTTCCTCCTTAACAGTAGTAACACGATTTGTGAGTTGCTCCGTTTTCCTCTTTTAGAGCCTATTCAAATGCGCCTGTTTGCTTTGGACCGTTTTAAATGATGGCGGTTTGTCGACACTTCAAAGGGGCAAATTTTGGGAACGAATTGCAGTTTTTTTCAGGCATCTGCGCTTGTCGACATAATCTACAAGTAAACAATCATATTGAAACTGAATACATAAAAAGGAATTGCCAAAAATTTAATGTAAGCCCCAATTTAATCTCTACAACATTTTACCCTATATTCATTATTTATAATATCGGCAATGTCAAACTTCAACCACTTACCTATCTACAAATGTGTTCACTTGCTCCGCGTTGTCTTCATGCAGTTTATTACTGCCAATCTGCATATTGTGCAACTCTAACAGAGCATTAGCTGCTTCCATCTCGGGTTGTTCGGTACTTGACGGGCCTGTGTTTTGTGGTTCCTCCATAACAGTAGTAACACGATTTGTGAGTTGCTCCGTTTTCCTCTTTTAGAGCCTATTCAAATGCGCCTGTTTGCTTTGGACCGTTTTAAATGATAGCGGTTTGTAGACACTTCAAAGGGGCAAATTTTGGGAACGAATTGCAGTTTTTTTCAGGCATCTGCGCTTGTCGACATAATCTACAAGTAAACAATCATATTGAAACTGAATACATTAAAAAGAATTGCCAAAAATTTAATGTAAGCCCCAATTTAATCTCTACAACATTTTACCCTATATTCATTATTTATAATATCGGCAATGTCAAACTTCAACCACTTACCTATCTACAAATGTGTTCACTTGCTCCGCTTTGTCTTCATGCAGTTTATTACTGCCAATCTGCATATTGTGCAACTCTAACAGAGCAATAGCTGCTTCCATCGCAGGTTGTCCGGTGCTTTTTGTGAGTTGCTCCGTTTTCCTCTTTTAGAGCCTATTCAAAAGCGCCTGTTTGCTTTGGACCGTTTTAAATGATGGCGGTTTGTCGACACTTCAAAGGGGCAAATTTTGGGAACGAATTGCAGTTTTTTTCAGGCATCTGCGCTTGTCGACATAATCTACAAGTAAACAATCATATTGAAACTGAATACATTAAAAAGAATTGCCAAAAATCTAAATGTAAGCCCCAATTTAATCTCTACAACATTTTACCCTATATTCATTATTTATAATATCGGCAATGTCAAACTTCAACCACTTACCTATCTACAAATGTGTTCACTTGCTTGGCTTTGTCTTCATGCAGTTTATTACTGCAAATCTGCATTTTGTGCAACTCTAACAGAGCATTAGCTGCTTCCATCTCAGGTTGTCCGGTGCTTTTTGTGAGTTGCTCCGTTTTCCTCTTTTAGAGCCTATTCAAATGCGCCTGTTTGCTTTGGACCGTTTTAAATGATGGCGGTTTGTCGACACTTCAAAGGGGCAAATTTTGGGAACGAATTGCAGTTTTTTTCAGGCATCTGCGCTTGTCGACATAATCTACAAGTAAACAATCATATTGAAACTGAATACATTAAAAAGAATTGCCAAAAATCTAAATGTAAGCCCCAATTTAATCTCTACAACATTTTACCCTATATTCATTATTTATAATATCGGCAATGTCAAACTTCAACCACTTACCTATCTACAAATGTGTTCACTTGCTCCGCTTTGTCTTCATGCAGTTTATTACTGCCAATCTGCATATTGTGCAACTCTAACAGAGCATTAGCTGCTTCCATCTCAGGTTGTCCGGTGCTTTTTGTGAGTTGCTCCGTTTTCCTCTTTTAGAGCCTATTCAAATGCGCCTGTTTGCTTTGGACCGTTTTAAATGATGGCGGTTTGTCGACACTTCAAAGGGGCAAATTTTGGGAACCAATTGCAGTTTTTTTCAGGCATCTGCGCTTGTCGACATAATCTACAAGTAAACAATCATATTGAAACTGAATACATTAAAAAGAATTGCCAAAAATCTAAATGTAAGCCCCAATCTAATCTCTACAACATTTTACCTTATATTCATTATTTATAATATCGGCAATGTCAAACTTCAACCACTTACCTATCTACAAATGTGTTCACTTGCTCCGCTTTGTCTTCATGCAGTTTATTACTGCCAATCTGCATATTGTGCAACTCTAACAGAGCATTAGCTGCTTCCATCTCGGGGTGTTCGGTACTTGACGGGCCTGTGTTTTGTGGTTCCTCCATAACAGTAGCAACACGATTTGTGAGTTGCTCCGTTTTCCTGTTTTAGAGCCTATTCAAATGCGCCTGTTTGCTTTGGACCGTTTTAAATGATAGCGGTTTGTAGACACTTCAAAGGGGCAAATTTTGGGAACGAATTGCAGTTTTTTTCAGGCATCTGCGCTTGTCGACATAATCTACAAGTAAACAATCATATTGAAACTGAATACATTAAAAAGAATTGCCAAAAATCTAAATGTAAGCCCCAATTTAATCTCTACAACATTTTACCCTATCATTATTTATAATTTCGGCAATGTCAAACTTCAACCACTTACCTATCTACAAATGTGTTCACTTGCTCCGCTTTGTCTTCATGCAGTTTATTACTGCCAATCTGCATATTGTGCAACTCTAACAGAGCATTAGCTGCTTCCATCTCAGGTTGTCCGGTGCTTTTTGTGAGTTGCTCCGTTTTCCTCTTTTAGAGCCTATTCAAAAGCGCCTGTTTGCTTTGGACCGTTTTAAATGATGGCGGTTTGTCGATACTTCAAAGGGGCAAATTTTGGGAACGAATTGCAGTTTTTTTCAGGCATCTGCGCTTGTCGACATAATCTACAAGTAAACAATCATATTGAAACTGAATACATTAAAAAGAATTGCCAAAAATCTAAATGTAAGCCCCAATTTAATCTCTACAACATTTTACCCTATATTCATTATTTATAATATCGGCAATGTCAAACTTCAACCACTTACCTATCTACAAATGTGTTCACTTGCTCCGCTTTGTCCTCATGCAGTTTATTACTGCCAATCTGCATATTGTGCAACTCTAACAGAGCATTAGCTGCTTCCATCTCAGGTTGTCCGGTGCTTTTTGTGAGTTGCTCCGTTTTCCTTTTTTAGAGCCTATTCAAATGCGCCTGTTTGCTTTGGACCGTTTTAAATGATGGCGGTTTGTCGACACTTCAAAGGGGCAAATTTTGGGAACGAATTGCAGTTTTTTTCAGGCAACTGCGCTTGTCGACATAATCTACAAGTAAACAATCATATTGAAACTGAATACATTAAAAAGAATTGCCAAAAATCTAAATGTAAGCCCCAATTTAATCTCTACAACATTTTACCCTATATTCATTATTTATAATATCGGCAATGTCAAACTTCAACCACTTACCTATCTACAAATGTGTTCACTTGCTCCGCTTTGTCTTCATGCAGTTTATTACTGCCAATCTGCATATTGTGCAACTCTAACAGAGCATTAGCTGCTTCCATCTCAGGTTGTCCGGTGCTTTTTGTGAGTTGCTCCGTTTTCCTCTTTTAGAGCCTATTCAAATGCGCCTGTTTGCTTTGGACCGTTTTAAATGATGGCGGTTTGTCGACACTTCAAAGGGGCAAATTTTGGGAACCAATTGCAGTTTTTTTCAGGCATCTGCGCTTGTCGACATAATCTACAAGTAAACAATCATATTGAAACTGAATACATTAAAAAGAATTGCCAAAAATCTAAATGTAAGCCCCAATTTAATCTCTACAACATTTTACCTTATATTCATTATTTATAATATCGGCAATGTCAAACTTCAACCACTTACCTATCTACAAATGTGTTCACTTGCTCCGCTTTGTCTTCATGCAGTTTATTACTGCCAATCTGCATATTGTGCAACTCTAACAGAGCATTAGCTGCTTCCATCTCAGGTTTTCCGGTGCTTTTTGTGAGTTGCTCCGTTTTCCTCTTTTAGAGCCTATTCAAATGCGCCTGTTTGCTTTGGACCGTTTTAAATGATGGCGGTTTGTCGACACTTCAAAGGGGCAAATTTTGGGAACGAATTGCAGTTTTTTTCAGGCATCTGCGCTTGTCGACATAATCTACAAGTAAACAATCATATTGAAACTGAATACATTAAAAAGAATTGCCAAAAATCTAAATGTAAGCCCCAATTTAATCTCTACAACATTTTACCCTATATTCATTATTTATAATATCGGCAATGTCAAACTTCAACCACTTACCTATCTACAAATGTGTTCACTTGCTCCGCTTTGTCTTCATGCAGTTTATTACTGCCAATCTGCATATTGTGCAACTCTAACAGAGCATTAGCTGCTTCCATCTCAAGTTGTCCGGTGCTTTTTGTGAGTTGCTCCGTTTTCCTCTTTTAGAGCCTATTCAAATGCGCTTGTTTGCTTTGGACCGTTTTAAATGATGGCGGTTTGTCGACACTTCAAAGGAGCAAATTTTGGGAACGAATTGCATTTTTTTTCAGGCATCTGCGCTTGTCGACATAATCTACAAGTAAACAATCATATTGAAACTGAATACATTAAAAAGAATTGCCAAAAATCTAAATGTAAGCCCCAATTTAATCTCTACAACATTTTACCCTATATTCATTATTTATAATATCGGCAATGTCAAACTTCAACCAGTTACCTATCTACAAATGTGTTCACTTGCTCCGCTTTGTCTTCATGCAGTTTATTACTGCCAATCTGCATATTGTGCAACTCTAACAGAGCATTAGCTGCTTCCATCTCAGGTTGTCCGGTGCTTTTTGTGAGTTGCTCCGTTTTCCTCTTTTAGAGCCTATTCAAATGCGCCTGTTTGCTTTGGACCGTTTTAAATGATGGCGGTTTGTCGACACTTCAAAGGGGCAAATTTTGGGAACGAATTGCAGTTTTTTTCAGGCATCTGCGCTTGTCGACATAATCTACAAGTAAACAATCATATTGAAACTGAATACATTAAAAAGAATTGCCAAAAATCTAAATGTAAGCCCCAATTTAATCTCTACAACATTTTACCCTATATTAATTATTTATAATATCGGCAATGTCAAACTTCAACCACTTACCTATCTACAAATGTGTTCACTTGCTCCGCTTTGTCTTCATGCAGTTTATTACTGCCAATCTGCATATTGTGCAACTCTAACAGAGCATTAGCTGCTTCCATCTCAGGTTATCCGGTGCTTTTTGTGAGTTGCTCCGTTTTCCTCTTTTAGAGCCTATTCAAATGCGCCTGTTTTCTTTGGACCGTTTTAAATGATGGCGGTTTGTCGACACTTCAAAGGAGCAAATTTTGGGAACGAATTGCAGTTTTTTTCAGGCATCTGCGCTTGTCGACATAATCTACAAGTAAACAATCATATTGAAACTGAATACATTAAAAAGAATTGCCAAAAATCTAAATGTAAGCCCCAATTTAATCTCTACAACATTTTACCCTATATTCATTATTTATAATATCGGCAATGTCAAACTTCAACCACTTACCTATCTACAAATGTGTTCACTTGCTCCGCTTTGTCTTCATGCAGTTTATTACTGCCAATCTGCATATTGTGCAACTCTAACAGAGCATTAGCTGCTTCCATCTCAGGTTGTCCGGTGCTTTTTGTGAGTTGCTCCGTTTTCCTCATTTAGAGCCTATTCAAAAGCGCCTGTTTGCTTTGGACCGTTTTAAATGATGGCGGTTTGTCGACACTTCAAAGGGGCAAATTTTGGGAACGAGTTGCAGTTTTTTTCAGGCATCTGCGCTTGTCGACATAATCTACAAGTAAACAATCATATTGAAACTGAATACATTAAAAAGAATTGCCAAAAATCTAAATGTAAGCCCCAATTTAATCTCTACAACATTTTACCCTATATTCATTATTTATAATATCGGCAATGTCAAACTTCAACCACTTACCTATCTACAAATGTGTTCACTTGCTCCGCTTTGTCTTCATGCAGTTTATTACTGCCAATCTGCATATTGTGCAACTCTAACAGAGCATTAGCTGCTTCCATCTCGGGTTGTTCGGTACTTGACGGGCCTGTGTTTTGTGGTTCCTCCATAACAGTAGCAACACGATTTGTGAGTTGCTCCGTTTTCCTCTTTTAGAGCCTATTCAAATGCGCCTGTTTGCTTTGGACCGTTTTAAATGATGGCGGTTTGTCGACACTTCAAAGGGGCAAATTTTGGGAACGAATTGCAGTTTTTTTCAGGCATCTGCGCTTGTCGACATAATCTACTAGTAAACAATCATATTGAAACTGAATACATTAACAAGAATTGCCAAAAATCTAAATGTAAGCCCCAATTTAATCTCTACAACATTTTACCCTATATTCATTATTTATAATATCGGCAATGTCAAACTTCAACCACTTACCTATCTACAAATGTGTTCACTTGCTCCGCTTTGTCTTCATGCAGTTTATTACTGCCAATCTGCATATTGTGCAACTCTAACAGAGCATTAGCTGCTTCCATCTCAGGTTGTCCGGTGCTTTTTGTGAGTTGCTCCGTTTTCCTCTTTTAGAGCCTATTCAAAAGCGCCTGTTTGCTTTGGACCGTTTTAAATGATGGCGGTTTGTCGACACTTCAAAGGGGCAAATTTTGGGAACGAATTGCAGTTTTTTTCAGGCATCTGCGCTTGTCGACATAATCTACAAGTAAACAATCATATTGAAACTGAATACATTAAAAAGAATTGCCAAAAATCTAAATGTAAGCCCCAATTTAATCTCTACAACATTTTACCCTATATTCATTATTTATAATATCGGCAATGTCAAACTTCAACCACTTACCTATTTACAAATGTGTTCACTTGCTCCGCTTTGTCTTCATGCAGTTTATTACTGCCAATCTGCATATTGTGCAACTCTAACAGAGCATTAGCTGCTTCCATCTCAGGTTGTCCGGTGCTTTTTGTGAGTTGCTCCGTTTTCCTCTTTTAGAGCCTATTCAAATGCGCCTGTTTGCTTTGGACCGTTTTAAATGATGACGGTTTGTCGACACTTCAAAGGGGCAAATTTTGGGAACGAATTGCAGTTTTTTTCAGGCATCTGCGCTTGTCGACATAATCTACAAGTAAACAATCATATTGAAACTGAATACATTAAAAAGAATTGCCAAAAATCTAAATGTAAGCCCCAATTTAATCTCTACAACATTTTAACCTATATTCATTATTTATAATATCGGCAATGTCAAACTTCAACCACTTACCTATCTACAAATGTGTTCACTTGCTCCGCTTTGTCTTCATGCAGTTTATTACTGCCAATCTGCATATTGTGCAACTCTAACAGAGCATTAGCTGCTTCCATCTCAGGTTGTCCGGTGCTTTTTGTGAGTTGCTCCGTTTTCCTCTTTTAGAGCCTATTCAAATGCGCCTGTTTGCTTTGGACCGTTTTAAATGATGACGGTTTGTCGACACTTCAAAGGGGCAAATTTTGGGAACGAATTGCAGTTTTTTTCAGGCATCTGCGCTTGTCGACATAATCTACAAGTAAACAATCATATTGAAACTGAATACATTAAAAAGAATTGCCAAAAATCTAAATGTAAGCCCCAATTTAATCTCTACAACATTTTACCCTATATTCATTATTTATAATATCGGCAATGTCAAACTTCAACCACTTACCTATCTACAAATGTGTTCACTTGCTCCGCTTTGTCTTCATGCAGTTTATTACTGCCTATATGCATATTGTGCAACTCTAACAGAGCATTAGCTGCTTCCATCTCAGGTTGTCTGGTGCTTTTTGTGAGTTGCTCCGTTTTCCTCTTTTAGAGCCTATTCAAATGCGCCTGTTTGCTTTGGACCGTTTTAAATGATGGCGGTTTGTCGACACTTCAAAGGGGCAAATTTTGGGAACGAATTGCAGTTTTTTTCAGGCATCTGCGCTTGTCGACATAATCTACAAGTAAACAATCATATTGAAACTGAATACATTAAAAAGAATTGCCAAAAATCTAAATGTAAGCCCCAATTTAATCTCTACAACATTTTACCCTATATTCATTATTTATAATATCGGCAATGTCAAACTTCAACCACTTACCTATCTACAAATGTGTTCACTTGCTCCGCTTTGTCTTCATGCAGTTTATTACTGCCAATCTGCATATTGTGCAACTCTAACAGAGCATTAGCTGCTTCCATCTCGGGTTGTTCGGTACTTGACGGGCCTGTGTTTTGTGGTTCCTCCATAACAGTAGCAACACGATTTGTGAGTTGCTCCGTTTTCCTCTTTTAGAGCCTATTCAGATGCGCCTGTTTGCTTTGGACCGTTTTAAATGATGGCGGTTTGTCGACACTTCAAAGGGGCAAATTTTGGGAACGAATTGCAGTTTTTTTCAGGCATCTGCGCTTGTCGACATAATCTACTAGTAAACAATCATATTGAAACTGAATACATTAAAAAGAATTGCCAAAAATCTAAATGTAAGCCCCAATTTAATCTCTACAACATTTTACCCTATATTCATTATTTATAATATCGGCAATGTCAAACTTCAACCACTTACCTATCTACAAATGTGTTCACTTGCTCCGCTTTGTCTTCATGCAGTTTATTACTGCCAATCTGCATATTGTGCAACTCTAACAGAGCATTAGCTGCTTCCATCTCAGGTTGTCCGGTGCTTTTTGTAAGTTGCTCCGTTTTCCTCTTTTAGAGCCTATTCAAATGCGCCTGTTTGCGTTGGACCGTTTTAAATGATGGCGGTTTGTCGACACTTCCACGGGGCAAATTTTTCAGGCATCTGGGCTTGTTGACATAATCTACAAGTAAACAATCATATTGAAACTCCTAAATTATGAAATTAATGGAGTAAGCTGAAGATGTTTAACATCAAGTGGCACTTGCTTAATTAACATGTATCTTTAAGGCAGCATATTTATGATTATTTCAAGCCAGTGAAAATACAAACTGGCAAGACCTACTTACCGGGTAATATAAAATCTTCCTTCACAAACCTCACTGCAAACTTTCATATGGGCCGACACGGGTTTCCCTATTTTTAGACATGTTTTGCACAAATTTTTGTTATTGCGCGGAAAACCGTGCATAGGAACATTGTCCGTGCAATAATTTTTACACTGCAACACACAACAGTAATTATTACTTTTATTCTTTTTGGTAGAACGGACGCCATTATTATAACCACCGTTCTTCCTAGAGGTAGTAAAGTCCACTTGCAAAAAGTTTATAACCATATTTTTGTACAAAGCTCCGAATTTAGGTTATTTGCAGATTTAATATTTATGTGTACATAGTACAAACATTCCTGTGTAATGTAAAAAATGTGTGTAGGCCCTAACAAGAGCATTAATTGTTCTCTCCTTCCATATTACTGGCTCTTAGAAAATATCAAGACCACGCCCACAATCGAACTACACATAGACCACGCGCATGCATGTTTGACCTTGGGAAGTGTTCTGCTTTATTATAGAGTTATGATAGTATTGGTTCCGCAAGTAAAAAGAATATTACAAGGTACCTACTATTCAGAAATTTGTGACTAGAAGTCGAATTGTAAAATGGAACAGCTTTCTTAGATTTGCTTTTTTTGGAAAAACAGAGGTTTGTCCTTAATTTACAAGTAAATGTAGTTTTAGAAAGAAAAAGTTTATGAAAACCGCCAAAATAAAACTTAAATTGGTCTAATAAAACTTAAATTGGTCTAAACGAAAAAAAGGTATATGCGCTCTACAACAACAGCGAGTTCAAAGTTTTAATACGATCTTCCCTCCTATCGTCAAAAGCGCTTCTCGCTGCAGATTGCAACACCGATCACAAATTGTTGACTTTCTTCTGGCGCATAATAATTGTACCACGCATAAACGAGGGCTAGCTCTAACCCACCGCAGAATATGGCGTGAATAAGGACTAGGCAGGGTTTCTTAAGCTCAATAAATCTAACTACCAATACAATTCACCTACTTTGTATGCGGACTCGCGTGCGATCAGTGATAGAGTACGGTCATAGTTCTTGCGCTCCTCAGCGTAAAGATTCTTTGCTCGCTTGCTTGAAAGCATAAGTTACAACGATTATTGTATAAAATCAAGCCGGTTGCGGCTTATCTCTAGTGATAGTGCACCTTCTGCATATTATCATCATACTGTAAGTGTTTTTAAACATTTTTATAGGACCCCTGCGGAGGGGTTCTGCAACAAATATGTGCACAATTAATCTTAAAAGAACCAGCAGCGAATTATCACCAACAGATGTTGAACCTAATAAAAAATACCTGTTCGAACCTCAAAACTTAATCACACAAAATAAATTCTATATAAACGAAAAACTAATTGAAAATGCCGGCAAAATTATTGATCAAGGCAAACACGCCGCAGCAATCAACGCTATGGATACTAGTAGCCAATTACCGTCTACACCAGAGCCAGATAATAAGAAAATAAAAATTCCACCAATATATCTGCATAACGCTGATAAACTTAAATACCAAGAGATAATCGCGGAATTGAAAGATAAAGCCAAAGCTGAGTTTTCTACGGTCTATAAAAATAACCAACTAAGATTAAATTTAACAAGCATTGAGGATTATCGATGCATGACAAAACACTATAGCGAAATGAAATTAAGTTATCATACCTTTAAGGACCCGACAATTAACAATCTGTCAGTAATAATTAGAAATATTCCTGTTTCATTGACCGAACAAGAAATACAAACAGAACTAGATGAATTAAAATACCCCATTAAAAAAATTCACCGACTGTATAACAAGAATAGATACCCAATTCCGCTATGTGCAGTGGACCTTGAAAATACTCAAGAAGGTAGGAAGATCTTTAGCTTAACAAAACTTAATCACTGCATAATTGAGGTTGAACCGAGAAGAAAATCAACAGAAATACCTCAGTGTAAAAAATGCCAATTATATGGCCACACGCGAAACTATTGTCAATCCCAGCCGAGATGTGTGAAATGCACAGGCAACCACCTATACACAAATTGTCCTAAAAAACAAAATGAAGATCCACAGTGCGTGAATTGCTTGGAAAAACACCCAGCAAACTATAGAGGTTGCAGTTACTTCCTTAAGCTGAAGCAGTCAACAAACAACAGTCTCAGAACACCTAATAGATCATATGCACAAGCAACCGTAAGTCGGCAGGAAAACCATGCAAGCCAACAGCAATCCTCTAAGCAACTACAACAACACACATCTCCAATTAATATCAACACTGAGGACGTCTCTCAAAACACATCTGACCTTATCACAACTATATTAAAAAAGTTGGTCGAACTACTCATACCACACTTAGACAAACTCACGCCATTATTAGCATCTATCCTTCCTACATTGCTAACTAATGGATCCAAATAAACAGCAGATAATCATTAAATTAACCTTGGCCAATTGGAATGCCAATGGTCTAAAAAAACAACGCTCCATCTTTATTGATTTCTTAGCTCGTTATAATATAGACATCGCTTGCGTAACAGAAACCCATTTTATAAGTACTGAAACTTTTCGTATACCTGGATACCAAGTGCACAGAAAGGACAGAGAAGCAGATAAGGCCTCAGGAGGAGTAGCGATTATAATAAAGAAAAATCTAAAACATCACCTACTTCACCTCGTTGAAATAGAAAATTTAGAAGCTATTTCTATAAAACTACACATGGGAAATAGTCGCCCACTAAATATAATCTCCGCATACAAACAACCTAACAAAAGATTGCTAGCTCACGATATAGAAAAATTATTCGAGAGTGCTGAGCCAATAATGCTCTTAGGTGATCTAAACGCTAAAAACACCATATGGGGATGCCGAGCTAATAACGCTGAAGGAATAAGGCTACACCAAATCATGGCTAATCATGGTATACTTCTATCAGCCCCAACTGATTTCACTTATTATCCATTTAGGGCGGACCATCAACCGGACATCCTAGACGTTATTTTACACAAGAATCTACAACTACCTATTCAGCAAACGGTAACCAATGACCTAGACTCCGATCACCTCCCTGTAATAATGACCTTCTATGATGTGCCCCAAATAAAGACACCTGCACCGAAATTAGTTGACGGTAAAACTGATTGGAAAACCTTCCAAGAAACGCTTGACCAAAAATTAAGGTGGACAGGACCACTCCAATCTTCTATGAACATTGATACTGCAATAGCGTCACTTACGACAGCAATACAAGAAAGTGCTCAGGCAGCCACAACACCAAGGAAACAAAGAACTACAAATTCTCACAACCGAACACCAGATTACATAATTAGGATAATTAACTCAAAAAATCGCTATAGAAGAGAATGGCAAAGAACAAGGATACCTTACTATAAAACGCTATATAATCGTTTAAGCCATCTAGTTAAACAAGAGCTGGATAAAATTAGAATAACAACATATAATAGTTACTTAGAAGAAATACATCCCGGCGACTCGACCATGTGGAAGGCAACCAGAAGATTACTGAGACAGCCAAGCATCATTTACCCATTAGTAGTTAACAACACAACATACTCTTCTGAAGAAGAAAAAACAGAAATCCTGGCTTCGCACCTAGAGAAGGTGCTTACTACAAATGCGGACGAAGAAGACCCTGAACTCGTTACTCAAATAACAAACACCTTAGCTGAGTTTCATATGAGAGAAGACATGGAAATAACCTCCGTGTCTCCCCAAGAAATCAAGACATACGTACAGCGACTGCCAACACGTAAGACCCCTGGACCAGACTTGATTACTAACGAAATACTGAAAAATTTATCCAAAAAAGCTATAGCATATCTGACCTCAATTTATAACGGCTGTATGAGACTGGGGTACTTTCCTCTCTCTTGGAGGACAGCAAACGTAGTACCAATTTATAAAACTGGCAAGAACAAACATGACCCTGATAGCTACAGACCTATTAGTTTATTGTCTACCTTAGCTAAGCTACTAGAAAAGGTGGTCCTTACTCGACTGCAAGACTTCATACTCGAAAATGAACTTATACCTTCTCATCAGTTTGGGTTCAGACAATCACATTCCACAGCCCACCAACTCATTAGGGTAACAGAAACGATTGAGAAAGGATTCGAAGGAAAGAAATATACTGCAGCTGTCTTTTTAGATCTGGAAAGAGCCTTCGACAAGGTTTGGCTGGAAGGGCTCTTGTACAAATTGATCAAATTAAACATTCCGGAGTACATAATAAAAATAATAGAATCATTCCTTACCAACAGAATGTTCAGAGTAAGGATCAACGCAACACTATCCAGTGTCAAAATCACAAGTGCAGGAGTCCCCCAAGGGAGCCTATTGGGACCAACCTTGTTCAACCTCTACGTACATGACGTGCCCACAGTAAATAACTCAATCCTAGCCATGTTTGCAGATGACACGGCGATACTAGCTCAGAGCGCTACAATTGCAACAGCAGTTGAACATCTTCAAAATGCAATTAATGTAACATGTCTCTGGTACAAAAAATGGAAAATAAAAATAAACCCTACTAAATCTCAAGCAAAAATGTTCACACTCAAGCGCTACAATCATCTTCCGGCACTTCGATTACATAATAAGGAAATATCGTGGAATCCTAAGGACTCTGCGGTAAAGTACCTAGGACTTCACCTAGATGCAAAGCTTAATTGGGGATACCACCTTCACAAAAAGCTAAATGAGTGCTACGCAAGACTCATCATACTCTATCCCCTGATCAACCGAAAATCACACCTCAGATCCGAATGCTCGCTCTTAATTTATAAGTTGATTCTTCGACCCATACTTACGTATGCGTGCCCAGTTTGGAGTAATGCACCTAAAACAACATTGAAGAAACTCCAAACTATCCAGAACAAAGTGCTTCGTATTGCAATTAACTGTCCTTGGTACATTCGAAACAGCCAAATACATCATGAGTTAAAGGTTCCACTAATAACAGACTACATCAACAAGCTAACCAGTAACTTCTTTAAAAACTTAGTGAGGTGTACAAGTGCAATGAAACTCCATCTCGGCCAAAAAAACATTCATAAAAGACTTAAACGCAAGCTACCACAGGACTTACTCTAAAATTACTTAACCTATGTAATGACCGAACCTAAATGTATAAGCTAGAGGTGTGAATATTATCACTTAATCCTCTCTCTAAAGTGATGTATCTCAGTTATAAGTATCTTATTGTAAAATAGCCGTGTATTGCATCTTGTTGCAGAGCCAGCTAATAAATATTTAAAAAAAAAAAAAAAAAAAAACTTTGTATGCCTCTTACTTCAACCTAAATATAAAACAACACGAGCAAATCCATGTAGGGTAGTAGTATGTATAAATAACCAAAGGAAAATATACCCGTAACAGTCAATAGAATTTAGTATTCATCAGCAGTCTACCAATTGCCAATTGTAATTAAAAAGCAATATAACAATGTCAAAATGAATCTAGATCCAGATGGAGCTGTACAGCAAATAAATAATAAATAATTTGGAGTCGCCCAAATCATAAACACACGATTAATATGAATTATTAAAATTCAAACAACTGACAATACAACAGATTAAAATTATGACGTCAGCCCAAACGTTGTTTTACAGCACACATAAACGCATGCTGATTCCTATCTAATAACGATAAAACTATAGAATTTACGTTTAACAGGTGCGATTTTACTCCCAAAAGCCTTTGTTATAAATTCGCAGCAGGTATGTAATTATATGCACTTACTGTGGAGTGGGCGATTTCGAAAGCAGTCACCAGCTGCGATGACATCTTGCGCAACTCAGCATTTCTTTTTGAATGTATTTCGGAAACAACCTTAGCTCAGAGCACGCGCCGATCGTGCGTCTAGACGATTTTCGCCGCCAGGATATTGCGCTTGATTATTACGGAAACAAAAATAACAAGGAAATAGCTCACCCTAAGAAGGAAATCGGGCCTAACACCTTAGCAAAATCCCTTTGCTTGTTCTGTTTGCACAGCCGCCATCGCGAAGCTTTCCATTCGAAACACGGCCACTCGAAAATTTCAAGTCAGGCTTCGAAATATTCTAATGTCAGCAACAAACTACTTGCCTTAGCAGAGAAGGCACTCTTTATCAATAACATTGAACGTAATATGCAACCTATACAAGACATCAGTAATTCCATAAAGCATGTATGGCTAGAGTTAGATCACTTACTTGTAAATGCTCTCGCTACAACGCCATCATGATAAAATAAGAAGAGAAGACAACCATGGATAACTACAAACATTGTCCAAGTTATAGAAGAAAGGACAACTATATTTGCATCTAGGTTACACAGTCCTAACGAAAAAGCTGAATATAAAAGGTAATCATTAAAGATACAAGCTGCAACTAGAAAATATAAGAACAACTTTATTAACAATATTTTTCGTGAGATACAAAAACGTGCTAACTCTGTCAATGCTCGAGAGCTATTTCAGAAGATCAAAAAGATAACGGGGATGTTCAAACCTCGTACTTGAGCTGTCCGTGATGATAATAGTATCTTAGTTACCAACTTTTATAATGTCTTATAAACATGAGCAGATATTGTAAACAGCTATATAATGATGACCATCCCACCAACTTAGTTATAGTAAACGATTTCACCGCTTGATTTATACGATCATATGTTATTTGATCGAAATACTATTTTAATGAAAGATTACATATAGGACTAGTGATGGGACTATTCGAATGCAAATTACTACAGTATTCGATTCTTGCAAGATCTCGAATGCATTCGATTCTTTTGAGTGTATTCGAATGCTTCGAATCGAATACTTAATCGGCGTTTGTAAATCTCGCCGGGCGTGATCTCGATTCCGATCTGAATGCTGAATTCGGCGTGATCTCGATTCTTATCAGAATGCTGAATTCGAATGCATCGGCGCTTGGCGGCGCCGGCGGTTGGTACTCTGTTTTGCACTCGAATCGTTTCAGATTCAGTTTTCACTAGCACAGCGCTGCGTATCATATGAGTTTAGACTAATATTACCACACAGACTGCAGATTACACACTCAAACGATACAGCACCACCAAAATCACTAATGCAAGAATGCAACTAAAAATCTACTAAAAATTTCAACAGATACATGGAAAGGAAAGAGAAACAAACGCTGGGGTTGTCTTAATAATTTATGTTAAAGAAATACATTTTTTTTAGGCCTGTAACAAGAATAAAAAAACTATTTTCTAAACGGTCCCTTTCTCATATTCATTTTCGGTACTATAAATTTAACATTTAAGTTTTACAAAACAAATATACGTTATTAATAGGGTAAGCTGAACCGCCTACAATCAAAACAAATTTTTATTTTTGTTTTGTGCACGTGCAGCGTCTCGGTATCCCTTGTTGTGCGTGCCGCCGAGTCGAGGTCACACCTCACCACTTCCCAATACGAGAGCGAGCGCACAACTCGATTCTGTATTCGGAAGTGCGATTTTGCATTCGAATTGCTTGCATTTGAACGCAAGAGCGCACAACTCGATTCTGTATTCGGAAGTGCGATTTTGCATTCGAATTGCTTGCATTCGAACGATCATTCGATTCTCAAAAGTATTCGAATGCGATGAATTCGATTCTGAAAAGTATTCGATTCTGCCCATCACTATATAGGACCATACATAGCTGCCGGGGTGCATATCAAAATTTTGCTTCAAGTACCCCGCTAATTACAGCCTTTAATTAATTTATTTTAAACAACTTAGTTTATTTGTTTGCGAAGTAATTGAAGCGCCATCTGAAAGAGATTGATTTAAAGAATTTGAAAAAATAGGTATTCACTTTCAGTCTTCCGCAACCTCCTGACAGCCAGGTGCAAAAAGGTCCTTTTTCGTTAATTATCATCGTTCATCAGATATCAGAAACTGTTTTATACCCAATTGAAGCTAAATTTTCTCTCTACACAGAATATAGTTGCTTGCGTAAAATCTGCCCCGAAAGATGATCCACTTTCGTCTCGCGACAGCACTGCTTAATGAACTACTGTAAATAAAGTAAAGACAATTGCGTCAATTATTTCATTATAACACATTTTAACATTGAAAATGGGAACCCAAAGTATGCCTCTTTACAATGTGAAATATCCCGTGAAATAATTAATCATCCTTAAATAATTTTTATGCAGGTGTTATTATCGTAATTATATAAACGAAAAAAATTAATAATAAACGCATTTGCTCCGATACCGGCTGCACTCTCTAAGTCTCTACCTCCTTGTCTATTGCACGGAGCAGCACGCGCGTTTCCTTCCTGGCTCCCGCTCGCGCAGGCGAGAGCGGGCCATTCAAATGCTGGCAACCATCAGTCGCGCCTGTTTGCTTTGGACCGTTTTAAATGATGGCGGTTTGTCGACACTTCAAAGGGGCAAATTTTGGGAACGAATTGCAGTTTTTTTCAGGCATCTGCGCTTGTCGACATAATCTACAAGTAAACAATCATATTGAAACTGAATACATTAAAAAGAATTGCCAAAAATCTAAATGTAAGCCCCAATTTAATCTCTACAACATTTTACCCTATATTCATTATTTATAATATCGGCAATGTCAAACTTCAACCACTTACCTATCTACAAATGTGTTCACTTGCTCCGCTTTGTCTTCATGCAGTTTATTACTGCCAATCTGCATATTGTGCAACTCTAACAGAGCATTAGCTGCTTCCATCTCAGGTTGTCCGGTGCTTTTTGTGAGTTGCTCCGTTTTCCTCATTTAGAGCCTATTCAAAAGCGCCTGTTTGCTTTGGACCGTTTTAAATGATGGCGGTTTGTCGACACTTCAAAGGGGCAAATTTTGGGAACGAGTTGCAGTTTTTTTCAGGCATCTGCGCTTGTCGACATAATCTACAAGTAAACAATCATATTGAAACTGAATACATTAAAAAGAATTGCCAAAAATCTAAATGTAAGCCCCAATTTAATCTCTACAACATTTTACCCTATATTCATTATTTATAATATCGGCAATGTCAAACTTCAACCACTTACCTATCTACAAATGTGTTCACTTGCTCCGCTTTGTCTTCATGCAGTTTATTACTGCCAATCTGCATATTGTGCAACTCTAACAGAGCATTAGCTGCTTCCATCTCGGGTTGTTCGGTACTTGACGGGCCTGTGTTTTGTGGTTCCTCCATAACAGTAGCAACACGATTTGTGAGTTGCTCCGTTTTCCTCTTTTAGAGCCTATTCAAATGCGCCTGTTTGCTTTGGACCGTTTTAAATGATGGCGGTTTGTCGACACTTCAAAGGGGCAAATTTTGGGAACGAATTGCAGTTTTTTTCAGGCATCTGCGCTTGTCGACATAATCTACTAGTAAACAATCATATTGAAACTGAATACATTAAAAAGAATTGCCAAAAATCTAAATGTAAGCCCCAATTTAATCTCTACAACATTTTACCCTATATTCATTATTTATAATATCGGCAATGTCAAACTTCAACCACTTACCTATCTACAAATGTGTTCACTTGCTCCGCTTTGTCTTCATGCAGTTTATTACTGCCAATCTGCATATTGTGCAACTCTAACAGAGCATTAGCTGCTTCCATCTCAGGTTGTCCGGTGCTTTTTGTGAGTTGCTCCGTTTTCCTCTTTTAGAGCCTATTCAAAAGCGCCTGTTTGCTTTGGACCGTTTTAAATGATGGCGGTTTGTCGACACTTCAAAGGGGCAAATTTTGGGAACGAATTGCAGTTTTTTTCAGGCATCTGCGCTAGTCGACATAATCTACAAGTAAACAATCATATTGAAACTGAATACATTAAAAAGAATTGCCAAAAATCTAAATGTAAGCCCCAATTTAATCTCTACAACATTTTACCCTATATTCATTATTTATAATATCGGCAATGTCAAACTTCAACCACTTACCTATTTACAAATGTGTTCACTTGCTCCACTTTGTCTTCATGCAGTTTATTACTGCCAATCTGCATATTGTGCAACTCTAACAGAGCATTAGCTGCTTCCATCTCAGGTTGTCCGGTGCTTTTTGTGAGTTGCTCCGTTTTCCTCTTTTAGAGCCTATTCAAATGCGCCTGTTTGCTTTGGACCGTTTTAAATGATGACGGTTTGTCGACACTTCAAAGGGGCAAATTTTGGGAACGAATTGCAGTTTTTTTCAGGCATCTGCGCTTGTCGACATAATCTACAAGTAAACAATCATATTGAAACTGAATACATTAAAAAGAATTGCCAAAAATCTAAATGTAAGCCCCAATTTAATCTCTACAACATTTTAACCTATATTCATTATTTATAATATCGGCAATGTCAAACTTCAACCACTTACCTATCTACAAATGTGTTCACTTGCTCCGCTTTGTCTTCATGCAGTTTATTACTGCCAATCTGCATATTGTGCAACTCTAACAGAGCATTAGCTGCTTCCATCTCAGGTTGTCCGGTGCTTTTTGTGAGTTGCTCCGTTTTCCTCTTTTAGAGCCTATTCAAATGCGCCTGTTTGCTTTGGACCGTTTTAAATGATGGCGGTTTGTCGACACTTCAAAGGGGCAAATTTTGGGAACGAATTGCAGTTTTTTTCAGGCATCTGCGCTTGTCGACATAATCTACAAGTAAACAATCATATTGAAACTGAATACATTAAAAAGAATTGCCAAAAATCTAAATGTAAGCCCCAATTTAATCTCTACAACATTTTACCCTATATTCATTATTTATAATATCGGCAATGTCAAACTTCAACCACTTACCTATCTACAAATGTGTTCACTTGCTCCGCTTTGTCTTCATGCAGTTTATTACTGCCTATATGCATATTGTGCAACTCTAACAGAGCATTAGCTGCTTCCATCTCAGGTTGTCTGGTGCTTTTTGTGAGTTGCTCCGTTTTCCTCTTTTAGAGCCTATTCAAATGCGCCTGTTTGCTTTGGACCGTTTTAAATGATGGCGGTTTGTCGACACTTCAAAGGGGCAAATTTTGGGAACGAATTGCAGTTTTTTTCAGGCATCTGCGCTTGTCGACATAATCTACAAGTAAACAATCATATTGAAACTGAATACATTAAAAAGAATTGCCAAAAATCTAAATGTAAGCCCCAATTTAATCTCTACAACATTTTACCCTATATTCATTATTTATAATATCGGCAATGTCAAACTTCAACCACTTACCTATCTACAAATGTGTTCACTTGCTCCGCTTTGTCTTCATGCAGTTTATTACTGCCAATCTGCATATTGTGCAACTCTAACAGAGCATTAGCTGCTTCCATCTCGGGTTGTTCGGTACTTGACGGGCCTGTGTTTTGTGGTTCCTCCATAACAGTAGCAACACGATTTGTGAGTTGCTCCGTTTTCCTCTTTTAGAGCCTATTCAGATGCGCCTGTTTGCTTTGGACCGTTTTAAATGATGGCGGTTTGTCGACACTTCAAAGGGGCAAATTTTGGGAACGAATTGCAGTTTTTTTCAGGCATCTGCGCTTGTCGACATAATCTACTAGTAAACAATCATATTGAAACTGAATACATTAAAAAGAATTGCCAAAAATCTAAATGTAAGCCCCAATTTAATCTCTACAACATTTTACCCTATATTCATTATTTATAATATCGGCAATGTCAAACTTCAACCACTTACCTATCTACAAATGTGTTCACTTGCTCCGCTTTGTCTTCATGCAGTTTATTACTGCCAATCTGCATATTGTGCAACTCTAACAGAGCATTAGCTGCTTCCATCTCAGGTTGTCCGGTGCTTTTTGTAAGTTGCTCCGTTTTCCTCTTTTAGAGCCTATTCAAATGCGCCTGTTTGCGTTGGACCGTTTTAAATGATGGCGGTTTGTCGACACTTCCACGGGGCAAATTTTTCAGGCATCTGGGCTTGTTGACATAATCTACAAGTAAACAATCATATTGAAACTCCTAAATTATGAAATTAATGGAGTAAGCTGAAGATGTTTAACATCAAGTGGCACTTGCTTAATTAACATGTATCTTTAAGGCAGCATATTTATGATTATTTCAAGCCAGTGAAAATACAAACTGGCAAGACCTACTTACCGGGTAATATAAAATCTTCCTTCACAAACCTCACTGCAAACTTTCATATGGGCCGACACGGGTTTCCCTATTTTTAGACATGTTTTGCACAAATTTTTGTTATTGCGCGGAAAACCGTGCATAGGAACATTGTCCGTGCAATAATTTTTACACTGCAACACACAACAGTAATTATTACTTTTATTCTTTTTGGTAGAACGGACGCCATTATTATAACCACCGTTCTTCCTAGAGGTAGTAAAGTCCACTTGCAAAAAGTTTATAACCATATTTTTGTACAAAGCTCCGAATTTAGGTTATTTGCAGATTTAATATTTATGTGTACATAGTACAAACATTCCTGTGTAATGTAAAAAATGTGTGTAGGCCCTAACAAGAGCATTAATTGTTCTCTCCTTCCATATAACTGGCTCTTAGAAAATATCAAGACCACGCCCACAATCGAACTACACATAGACCACGCGCATGCATGTTTGACCTTGGGAAGTGTTCTGCTTTATTATAGAGTTATGATAGTATTGGTTCGGCAAGTAAAAAGAATATTACAAGGTACCTACTATTCAGAAATTTGTGACTAGAAGTCGAATTGTAAAATGGAACAGCTTTCTTAGATTTGCTTTTTTTGGAAAAACAGAGGTTTGTCCTTAATTTACAAGTAAATGTAGTTTTAGAAAGAAAAAGTTTATGAAAACCGCCAAAATAAAACTTAAATTGGTCTAAACGAAAAAAAGGTATATGCGCTCTACAACAACAGCGAGTTCAAAGTTTTAATACGATCTTCCCTCCTATCGTCAAAAGCGCTTCTCGCTGCAGATTGCAACACCGATCACAAATTGTTGACTTTCTTCTGGCGCATAATAATTGTACCACGCATAAACGAGGGCTAGCTCTAACCCACCGCAGAATATGGCGTGAATAAGGACTAGGCAGGGTTTCTTAAGCTCAATAAATCTAACTACCAATACAATTCACCTACTTTGTATGCCTCTTACTTCAACCTAAATATAAAACAACACGAGCAAATCCATGTAGGGTAGTAGTATGTATAAATAACCAAAGGAAAATATACCCGTAACAGTCAATAGAATTTAGTATTCATCAGCAGTCTACCAATTGCCAATTGTAATTAAAAAGCAATATAACAATGTCAAAATGAATCTAGATCCAGATGGAGCTGTACAGCAAATAAATAATAAATAATTTGGAGTCGCCCAAATCATAAACACACGATTAATATGAATTATTAAAATTCAAACAACTGACAATACAACAGATTAAAATTATGACGTCAGCCCAAACGTTGTTTTACAGCACACATAAACGCATGCTGATTCCTATCTAATAACGATAAAACTATAGAATTTACGTTTAACAGGTGCGATTTTACTCCCAAAAGCCTTTGTTATAAATTCGCAGCAGGTATGTAATTATATGCACTTACTGTGGAGTGGGCGATTTCGAAAGCAGTCACCAGCTGCGATGACATCTTGCGCAACTCAGCATTTCTTTTTGAATGTATTTCGGAAACAACCTTAGCTCAGAGCACGCGCCGATCGTGCGTCTAGACGATTTTCGCCGCCAGGATATTGCGCTTGATTATTACGGAAACAAAAATAACAAGGAAATAGCTCACCCTAAGAAGGAAATCGGGCCTAACACCTTAGCAAAATCCCTTTGCTTGTTCTGTTTGCACAGCCGCCATCGCGAAGCTTTCCATTCGAAACACGGCCACTCGAAAATTTCAAGTCAGGCTTCGAAATATTCTAATGTCAGCAACAAACTACTTGCCTTAGCAGAGAAGGCACTCTTTATCAATAACATTGAACGTAATATGCAACCTATACAAGACATCAGTAATTCCATAAAGCATGTATGGCTAGAGTTAGATCACTTACTTGTAAATGCTCTCGCTACAACGCCATCATGATAAAATAAGAAGAGAAGACAACCATGGATAACTACAAACATTGTCCAAGTTATAGAAGAAAGGACAACTATATTTGCATCTAGGTTACACAGTCCTAACGAAAAAGCTGAATATAAAAGGTAATCATTAAAGATACAAGCTGCAACTAGAAAATATAAGAACAACTTTATTAACAATATTTTTCGTGAGATACAAAAACGTGCTAACTCTGTCAATGCTCGAGAGCTATTTCAGAAGATCAAAAAGATAACGGGGATGTTCAAACCTCGTACTTGAGCTGTCCGTGATGATAATAGTATCTTAGTTACCAACTTTTATAATGTCTTATAAACATGAGCAGATATTGTAAACAGCTATATAATGATGACCATCCCACCAACTTAGTTATAGTAAACGATTTCACCGCTTGATTTATACGATCATATGTTATTTGATCGAAATACTATTTTAATGAAAGATTACATATAGGACTAGTGATGGGACTATTCGAATGCAAATTACTACAGTATTCGATTCTTGCAAGATCTCGAATGCATTCGATTCTTTTGAGTGTATTCGAATGCTTCGAATCGAATACTTAATCGGCGTTTGTAAATCTCGCCGGGCGTGATCTCGATTCCGATCTGAATGCTGAATTCGGCGTGATCTCGATTCTTATCAGAATGCTGAATTCGAATGCATCGGCGCTTGGCGGCGCCGGCGGTTGGTACTCTGTTTTGCACTCGAATCGTTTCAGATTCAGTTTTCACTAGCACAGCGCTGCGTATCATATGAGTTTAGACTAATATTACCACACAGACTGCAGATTACACACTCAAACGATACAGCACCACCAAAATCACTAATGCAAGAATGCAACTAAAAATCTACTAAAAATTTCAACAGATACATGGAAAGGAAAGAGAAACAAACGCTGGGGTTGTCTTAATAATTTATGTTAAAGAAATACATTTTTTTTAGGCCTGTAACAAGAATAAAAAAACTATTTTCTAAACGGTCCCTTTCTCATATTCATTTTCGGTACTATAAATTTAACATTTAAGTTTTACAAAACAAATATACGTTATTAATAGGGTAAGCTGAACCGCCTACAATCAAAACAAATTTTTATTTTTGTTTTGTGCACGTGCAGCGTCTCGGTATCCCTTGTTGTGCGTGCCGCCGAGTCGAGGTCACACCTCACCACTTCCCAATACGAGAGCGAGCGCACAACTCGATTCTGTATTCGGAAGTGCGATTTTGCATTCGAATTGCTTGCATTTGAACGCAAGAGCGCACAACTCGATTCTGTATTCGGAAGTGCGATTTTGCATTCGAATTGCTTGCATTCGAACGATCATTCGATTCTCAAAAGTATTCGAATGCGATGAATTCGATTCTGAAAAGTATTCGATTCTGCCCATCACTATATAGGACCATACATAGCTGCCGGGGTGCATATCAAAATTTTGCTTCAAGTACCCCGCTAATTACAGCCTTTAATTAATTTATTTTAAACAACTTAGTTTATTTGTTTGCGAAGTAATTGAAGCGCCATCTGAAAGAGATTGATTTAAAGAATTTGAAAAAATAGGTATTCACTTTCAGTCTTCCGCAACCTCCTGACAGCCAGGTGCAAAAAGGTCCTTTTTCGTTAATTATCATCGTTCATCAGATATCAGAAACTGTTTTATACCCAATTGAAGCTAAATTTTCTCTCTACACAGAATATAGTTGCTTGCGTAAAATCTGCCCCGAAAGATGATCCACTTTCGTCTCGCGACAGCACTGCTTAATGAACTACTGTAAATAAAGTAAAGACAATTGCGTCAATTATTTCATTATAACACATTTTAACATTGAAAATGGGAACCCAAAGTATGCCTCTTTACAATGTGAAATATCCCGTGAAATAATTAATCATCCTTAAATAATTTTTATGCAGGTGTTATTATCGTAATTATATAAACGAAAAAAATTAATAATAAACGCATTTGCTCCGATACCGGCTGCACTCTCTAAGTCTCTACCTCCTTGTCTATTGCACGGAGCAGCACGCGCGTTTCCTTCCTGGCTCCCGCTCGCGCAGGCGAGAGCGGGCCATTCAAATGCTGGCAACCATCAGTCGCGCCAGCTTTTGCGTAGGCGACCATACTCTATCGTGCAGACGAAAAATTTTGCTTCAATTTAGTGTAAAACAATTTTTGATACACGATAAACGATAATAATTAACGAAAAAGGACCTTTTTACACCTGGCTGCCAGGAGATTGCGGACTAAGAGGTGAAAACGTTTTTTTTAAATTCTTTAGATCACTCTTCTAGATTGCGCTTGATTTACTTCGGAAACAAATGACCTAATTTTTTTAAATGAATGAAATCACCTTAAGTTACAAGTACTTGCGGGGAAGATTTTTCTAAGCACACCGGCCACGATGTAATCTTTCATTAAAATTGCATTTCGATAAAATAACAGATGGCCGGATACCGTACTATTAATAAAGTCTCCTACAATGACGAGCCTGATGTATTAATTGAAGAACTTGAGCAAGCCATATCAAGATTATACTCAAACAAAGCTCCAGGCACAGATAAGATTACTAGTGAAATACTTAAATCCACACCTGAAAGTTTCAAACAAATTATTTACAACTGTACCAAAAAATATGGAAAATTTCAGAATGGCCTGAAGATTGAACCACCTCCATACTTCTACCACTTTATAAAAAAGGTCTATCGAATGTGACAACTTTCGTATCTTAACTTTAATCACACGTGCTATTAAAATTATGTTATACATCATACACGCTAGATTACAACCATTCTTAGCAAATCAGTTAGCACCAGAGCAAGTAGGATTCGTACTCGATAGAAGAACCAGAAAATTCGAAATCTGCTCCAAAAATTAGTACCGAATATGGTCTCTACAGTAGTACCACTAAGACTGGAATAATGATTGTAGACAGAGAACATAATAATAGACCTAATATTCGTCGCATTGAAAACTTTCTTTAGCTAGGAACACTTATAAAAAACGATAGCAGTTGCGAACATGAGCTACGCCGCCGAATTCAGTTGAGTAAAATAGCTATGGCTCAGCTGACGAAAATATGGAAAAGCTACGACATAACCCGTAGCACAAAGATTAATTGAGTTCAAATCCTGGTTTTCTCCGTTTTTAGATACGCATATGAGACCTGGACCATTCGTACAGCAGATTGCCGAAAAATCTGGTGTGATACACGTACACAACTTCCTTTTACAGTGATCTTATAATAATTAGCCAAAAATTTTATTTTTAATTTTTAAGCATTTGTCAAAAATTACAAATTCTGCAAAAACGGTACAAAATAGAGCGTTAGTTGAAGAGACAAATTTTCTCTAGAATTTTAAGCTGAATTCCAAAATATAATAATATACTGGGTGTTCTATTTATCATAGGAGTTAATAAAAAGAATCTGGTGTGATACACGCACACAACTTCCTTTTACAGTGCTCTTATAATTAGCCAAAAATTTGATTTAAAATTTTTAAGCATTTGTCAAGAATTTTCAAAAATTAGAAATTTTACAAAAACGGTACAAAATAGTGTTAGTTTAAAAAACAAATTTTCTCTATATTTTTAAGCTGAATTCAAAAATCTAATAATATACCGGGTGTTCTATTTAAAATAGTAGTTAACCCATTTTAGAAGTATTCAACTGGAAAATCACCTATCTCACATCAATAAACATTAAAAATTTAACAAAAATGTAAAGTTAAAAAAAATCGTTAGAGCAGTTTTTGAAAAAATCGAAAAAAACTGAAAAATCAAAGAGTAAACACCTACTTCCGGTTATGCGATTTTCTTCAAAAGCTTGGTGTCGCATCTACATAGTACACAAAACTTATACGTGAAGTTTCAACGCCATATCTCTTTTCGTTTTTGAGTAATTCTGTTCACAGACAGACACACAGACAGACAGACCAATGAAAAAAAATATGTTGTTTGGGATCAGGGGACTCTAACACGTGAAGATCTGTTGAAAACTCAATTTCGAATTTTTGGGGTGAATCCAATACTTCCTTTATTGTAAAAGGAAGTAAAAACACAAAAGTTGTTATTCGATTTTCATTTGTTTTCGAATTGCAACGTCTTAAAGGTTTAATTTTAAATACATAAGCTTGCTTGAAATATACGAGTACAACGTTTTTTGTAATTAATTACATCGTTTACTATGGAAATTACAGAGCTTTAAATCATACTATACATTTTAAAAGGTATCTCCAATTGTTTGGTTACAATAGGCCCAATAATCATACACTTTAGTTAGACAAACACTATTATAGCTATACAATCAAGTTTTTTAAGTAAAGTTGATAGTGCAAAAGGTGTTATACGACACTTGCTCGTTAAGTGTGTAATGTTACATGCAGTCTGCATGTCACATGTACATATACAATATATAAGATATCCAGATAGTTAATTTAAAAAAGTTTGTGTACAGTCGTTGGGTTGTGAATAGTTACTGGTAACCAAAGGTAACCAAAGAGAAATAATAAACAAAATAGAGAGCTCAATTTTATATTCGACTCGAGACGGTTATATTAAAACCGATGGTGTTTCAATTCCCACCAGTTGGTCTTTCTAAACTGGATTTATTTGAATAGTTATTACACAGGAAGTAACTCGTAATAATAATAATGGTGAGGCACTAACACCCCATGAAGGAGCTTGGCCTGCAAAGCGTAAGGTCAGAGCTTCCGTATCCTCGCTCTCACATCCGGCTGTCGCATGTCAAATTCATAACACGTGGTGATGTGGTGAGCATCGCGCATTAGACAACCGCATTATTACCCCTTATTCTTTCGAACTCAGGTTCCCAATTATTTAAAGCGACTGGGTAGGCCGCCCACCAGCCATCGATCTGGGATTTGAACTCCAGACTTCCGCGCCGCAGTCCAATGCTTTAACCACCGAGCCACGCTGGCGCTAACTGGTAATAATATAAAATAAAAATTAAGTAAATTAAACTGTCTAAAGAGTCGATATAATTGAAGTGTTTTGATTTGAATATTGAAGTTATATTGCAAAGCAAATAACTTGGGATTACGTGTGTGTGGTGAAGTTAAGTGAGAAATTCTCTCTGAAAGATAGAAATCGTATCCAAAGGGCTTTTTGGAGGGAAGTTAGAGTGTTCAACTATCCAGGTTTCTGTTAGCTGCCCTGTTTCATTTGCTGATGGGATTACATAGTCTGCTGATCAGGTACCCTAAAGCGACGTTAAGGTCAGTGACTGTTTTATAACTCTTATCGAACAATATTTGGAATAATTCAAGGAAGATTAAATTGCGTATATATATATATAATATTAGTAAAACTGTATTTAGAACTTAAGAATTACTATTAATTATCAAAATTCAATAGTGATCTGAGTACTCGGTGAATTTTGAATATTATATTTAGAAATCCTACCTTTATGGTTTAATTTAAGATTGGGGTTGTAATTTAGGGAATTTGAGTTTAAAAAGTTATTAAAAGTTATCTGAAACAAACAGGTCTATCCTTACGTCAAAAACACGTCATTGTACATATATAACTGTTATTGATATATGTAAGGTATCAATAAGGGACCTGAAAAGAAACTATAATAATCACTTTATTCCAATTGATTATTTCAGTAATTATATATACTTGTTATTAAAGAGCACTATTCAGCTGAGAGTAAGGGGTTTTCTAATTAGTTCTACTGACTAGCCGGAGCAATATTAAATTAGTTATCAAAGTTATAACTTGTCAAGATGTGTGTGTCAAATATTGACGTTTATGAGTTAAGTTAATATAATTTATCATACAAATTGTAAGAAATATTACAAGTGCCTCAAAGAATAGAAAAGCTCGGTTCTTCGGGTCTCATATGTTTACCTATTTTTAGGTGTATTCTAAGGTACCTGTCGATCTTGAACATAATATATTATTACGGCGCTAGAGCCGCAAAGTGGCACATTACATCCTAAAAATTGGGTATAAATTGACCAGTTCAGTCTGGTTTCTTATGGCCAGGGAACTGTATTACAATATTTATATATTTTTAGGGTTATTTTGCAAGAAATGAATATTTGTTGGTTTGCTATATATTAAAATTATAAATATTATTTATGTTTGCTATAATGTATTACGAAAGAAAACCTGAATACCTACTTATAAAGAGTAAGATTACAAAAACGCTGAGCAAGTGCTCAAAATAGAAGTATTTGGTAACTACGTCGCTTAACAACGCAGTGAACAAAAATACTGCAGAGTTTGATAGACAATCGCTAATGGTTACACGATATACTTCTCTATATTTTATTGACAAAAATACCCGCCACCAAATATTGGAAACGCTTATTTATGTTTTATTGTTTTTTAAATATGTATACAGGGTGTCCAAAAAATGGCGGATTAACTCTACAGTGCGTTACTTGGGGATGCCTAATGAACCATGGAAAAATATGAAAAAAATTCCCTGCGCCGTATTTTTCGAAATATTTCTGGTCAAAGGTGGGTAATGAAATCCATTTATTTAAATAACTAGTGTATAATTATAGTGTCAAATATATCTGAGACTTATTAAAATATCTGTTTTTTAATATTCTTGGGATTTAACTAAATTGTTTCCAATATTTAAGTATTTTAAAAAACTGATTTCCTGTTGAGTTTGTCAATTACTAAATATGGCAAACAGGCTTTGTACAATAATAATATACGAAATCAAGCTTGGCATTGAAATATTTGTTGTATGAATAATATGTTGGTGGCACTGTAAGTTCATGTCAAATTCGATGTTAGCAGGTTAGGTTTTGCGACAGTTTGTGTCAAAACTGACGCAAACCCTAACCTACTAACCTCGAATTTGACATAGACTTACAGTGTCACCAACATATTAACAACTTACTATGGATACATTTTTGATTGAGAAATTGTTGCAGTATCAATGTTGCCAGATTTATTTTTATTAATTTCGAAATATTTCGAAAAATACGGCCCAGGGATTTTTTTTCATATTTTTCCAGGGTTCATAAGGCATCCCTCAGTAACGCACCGTAGAGTTAATCCGTCATTTTTTGGACACCCTGTATACAATAATAGAGTTCAAGTTGGAAAATGCACCTCTACTCCAATGTTAACAGTGTAAACCGTAGAAAGATACAGACAAATTAGGTGCCCCATAATAAGTACCTATTGCGAACGCTATGGTGTATAAAATTAAAAAAAGAAATTGCTAGAAGTGCATTTCTTTGAAAATAAAAAAAAATAATGTGAGATCTACATAGATCTGATGTAATGTACGAGGGTGTATTGATATTTTCTTAGCCCATTATAGAAGCAACCATAATTTCAAACCTAAAAGATTGTATTATTTAACATACTTGTCTCTTATTATAACACACTTATTACAGCGTGTGGCCGGCTGGTAAAGTGCTTTCGCTTGCAGTCGGCAGGTAGTAGGTTCGAGACCCACATCGAACGCTCTCCAGCCATGATACTAACACCTTTGGTGGTCGGAACTCTTGGAAAGGGCATTCTTCATATTAATTGAATGGGATAGGCTAGCCACCTTCCCGGGCTACGGCCGAAGAAGGCGTATAGGTAAAACCGCACATCGTACGGTTATAACAGACTATCAACCTATATTAAGAAGAAAAAACAGAAGACTTATTACAACAAACCTTTATACGTCTAAACCTTTTGAAAAAAATCTTCTATTATATCTTCGTTAGAAACAAAACCTTACGTCCTATAAAACTCTTTTTTATTCGAGGGTAGAGATAATTTTTCAAAAGTGCTGCATCTGGTGAATAAAACGGTTTTCTCCTAAATTACTAATTGTTTTCATGGCAATGCGCGACTTATGTACAGGCGCGTTGTCGTAGAAAACAAGACACCTTTGACCAACATTTCTCGTCTTGTTTCTACCATTAATCATATAATCAATCATGATTACTTCATGGCTATCTCAAACAACTGAAACAAGATCATTGCCATCACATTTTTAACAGGAAACTCAAGCATTTGGAAATCGCATTTACAGATTTTTTTTCATATCCAAACCAAGTTGAACTATGTAATGAGCGCGTTCATATGAAATTCAGTGTGTGAGATATTCGTTTCAGCATAATTCAACTGTGTGATATTATTATGTGAACTGCATGGATATTTTTATATTTACTTGAATGAAACAAACACCGAACACTAGGAAAAGTCAGAAACATGACAGAAGTGACATGCCAAACTTAACAGCAATAAAATTCCCAAATTTCATTTAAATGTTCTCCTCAAAGTTACCGTATATATTAAACGCAATGTAGCTAAATCGTCAGTATGCTGTACAGCATACTTCACTCTTTGCAAAATAATCAACCATAATGCTAATGTATTAAAAGCATAACAAAGGTTTTAAGTGATATCCGTGAGGAATTCATGAAGTAATAAAGAAAAAGTTTAAAAATCTATTTAGTAGTACTGCCTATCTACGATTTTGAATGTAAGAACAGATCGAAGTGTCTTGATTCAACTAGGGTGATTTATTTTGTCACATACGTTGTTCATCCATCCATTTAAAGAAGTTGTAACCACAGCAAATTTGTTTCTTTATGCCCTTTGCTTTTTACATACATATTTTATTTTGGATTAATAATAAATAACCTGTCATGAACGCTTACCGTACGGTTATGACTTATGAGAAGCTACTACATGTACCAAGTACTCTTCTATGACCTGCACGTGTCTGCTATCTCTGTAGGGTCTCGTCAGTTCAGTCCTCAAGTGCAAATTATCTGCTGGGATTATCCGTGACACGGCACGGCCGCAACGCATCTGAGCACCGTCCTGCTCGAGTTTAATCGAGTTTAAGCATGCAACGGATATGGCTGAAAACACACGAAGCGGTTCACGCCGAGTCGGCGGCCGAGTCGGCAGCCGCCTGCGATAAAACACACGAGTCGGCGCCCAGTCGGCAGCCGACTCGGCGGCCACATGCGATATAAAACACACGAGTCGGCGCCCAGTCGGCAGCCGATTCGGCGGCCGCCTCGGAAGATACACGAGTCGGCTAAAAGTTCGCCGCGATAAACATAACGATGACATGTTGCCAGTATTCCTATTGAAGATAATGGATTCGTTTTCGTTTTATTTTATTTGCATAATCAACATGCTGCATGTCCCATATGGCTGGTCTTGCCTGGATTTCCATTATTAATTTTTCTGTTTCGACATTGGAACACATATTTACCACTAAAATTAAATTAGTACATATATAACCTTCAAAACAAATTATCAGTCAGATGCTACTCATCTAAGTAAAATATTTTCATATATTACAAAGATATTTGACAACCGCGCCTGATACCGCTTTGAAACCGCTTATCGTGTGTACGCTCGAAGCGATAAGAAAACCGTGCTCGGCACATGTTCTGGATGAGCGTACGGTCGGCGTACGCGCGGCGTACACGCGGCCTACGCGCGGCCTACGCCCGGTATACGCGCAGCGTACGCGCTACATGACGCAGCGTGTGTTTTGTCCGCTTTAAATACATGGAGTCGGCGGCCGAGTCGGCTGCCGACTCGGCCGCCGACTCGGCGTGAACCGCTTCGTGTGTTTTCAGCCTATTTCCCAACTATCATATAGACTAACTGTATGAAATATTTGCAATTCATTATTCTGTAATAGGGAAGGCTAATTTGGCAGAACCTCGTAAAAGTTGACAAAGCAAACTTCGAAGTGGAGTGCAATAGTGTAGGTATAAAATAATTATCCATGAAATATGTTCAAAAACTTGGAAGATAAATTCTACGAGGGCAGATGTGGAGGGATCAATCAAATCAAGCTTGCATTCGAAAGCAACGAGCGCGCACTGACAGCAAAAGTTTTGTATTACGCTCGCCTTCTCTTAATTTTTGATTTCAAGAATTTATTTAAAGTCACGCTCCGTCAACTTTAGGCTTTTAAACCAATTTCCTTAGAAAAATCATTAATCAACCATTATGTCGCTCTAAATAAAAGCATCTAGCCGGCCTGATTTATGATTACTAGATCTTTTAATTTATTTTTTTCTGGGTGTTATATTCTACTTAAGTATATTTTGTTGATATTACCATCAGTGCTTACCATAACACTCATCAAGTTGTACTTGTTTTGGATTTATTTTTAGATATTTTGTGGTTACATTTACAAAACAAATTTACGAATTGCTGCAAAAACGTATTGAATATATTTTAACATGCAAAACAAATTGCACCTTTTTTGTTGAATGCTTTAAGTACACAAAAAGGTTTATCATCTTTGCCGCGATTTCCTACATTTTTAACTGTCAGGCGTGTGACAAATGTCTTGAAAAGAATATCATGATTGTCGTAAAACTCTTTTCGCCTCTGCAAATTTAGAAACAACTGTTAACATATGTTTTATATCCAATAAAGATCTTTAAAATTGCTTTATGGTATTCTTAATCGCAAACACTTCCTTACTATACTCTGTCTCTAAAGGTCATCTTTACGGGCTAAAGCCGTAAAGAATTATAACGGGCTGTTTATCATCAATGCCATAGCAACATGCGTACGTTATGTCGAATCTTTACTGATTCATGGTTCGTCATAATAGGTAAGCTGATGCATTTAAATTTTAAATTAAAACTCAATCAAATAGCTCTTCAATATTAAATAGATTTGCAGGTAGGATATGTATGAAATTCCTGGCAAATCTTCGGATAGTTTTGGCTCTCTAAAGAAAAAAAGACTTTCTATGACTAAGATGGGGAGGTATGAGTCGTTTTTCGCTTATAAAAAATGAACAACATACTTCCAACATCTAGCCTAGAGAACCAGAGACTTCCCTGCCGGAAGGACCCATCCTTAGCCGAGTGACATCGGTTTTAGGGCGCCGGACGCTATTAGCCAAGCTCTTTCTAATATTTATAGGACATCTATCGGCACTACAGCGCTTTCCTAGAGTCGAGTCAGACCTTACTTAGGAGTAGAATAGAGATCCTAACCCTCAAATGCTGAAAGAGTGTCGGGATCGGAAGTAGAGTTGGTCAAGAGAGATCTATTAGAAAATATAAACGAGATTTGCCCTAAAGAAAGTTGAAGGTAGAATTCAAATTTACTTAAGAGTATTTCTGGACTGCTGATTTGCCTACTCAAATGAGGCCGTGAGGTGAAAGAATACACCACATAGAAAAACACAGAGTAAAACTAAACTTACAAAAGCCTGAGCAGAGAAGAGAAGAAAATACATAAACGAAAGAAAACGAAATTTATGAAAAAAGAAATTCAAGAACTACGTAGAAGTATGTGCAAAAATATAGCAAAAAACTGTTATTTAATTTTTACCGTATTTGTAGTAAACGCTTCTGTCGTCGAGCATTTTGTGAGTGTGCAGCTGAATCGCTTCTGTATAGTTCTACATAGTTTCGCGAGGACTTATGCTTTTTTGCTATTCCACACCACGGGAGAGGATTAACGAAACCAATGAGCTGCAAAGTTGGTTTTTCAATCTTTAGTGGAGTTCTACCATTCCAGCAAACATGCAGCGTCACTCTTTTTCTCCAGGCTATCGTAAGAAGTAGCTTGGTGATTTATCGAAATTTAGCCGGGAACGTTTCATTGAGCCAAGGCGAAGAATCGCCGCAAGTCGTAACGTTGTTGTAATTCGTGACTGTAGTATTTGCAAGCGTAACATTACCGGCTGCAGGGTAACTCGATTCAGTTAGGATGTATTAAGTTATGCTATGCATATTAACTTTTTGGGTTCCGGGCTTTTCTACTCTGTCGTCTTACCGCCGGCCCTAAATATCGATTTCAAATTGGACAAGATATCACTCGTCTGCATCTCCGCCTAGGCACCTTCTCGTCATTTGTGATCATACCTCGCCGATCTGGCTATGACGCCTTCTTCTCGATTATTCTACGTGTATTGTACATCTGAAGAGCAAACTCCTGGACAGAGCTATTTTCCTTCATGGGTTAAGGAATCGTAACGAATTCTGCATTTCCGCTATACTAAAATGTATTTGAGTAAGTTTTGCATGCTGTGTAAATTTTGTGTTTTGCATCGCCAATTTATCGTCTTTTCTCAGTGCTTGCATGCAAAGATTTTGATTTATGTTCGAATTGTTACCGAATGCATTTGTGTATCACTGTATTTACGATTTAGTACTAGTAAATCTTTCCAGGGTTTGTATTCTCATAATGTCACACGGGGAAATTAGTCTTAAGATTACTACAGAATTTCTTGTAACTTGGTGTATTTATTGTAGTATTTTAAAAATTATTGGGTGTTTCTGTTGTGTTCTGATGTAATACTAAGTGCATAACGTGTTTTTATAGTAAAATTATTCGCTGCAAGTGAACGAGGTCCAGATCACTATTTTTACGACGACTTCGTTTAGATTTCTTCAAGGTTAAAGATGTCGAAAAAACCTGGAGTTTGATTTAGCCATGTAACGCCCTCACCCTAATTAATTCTTGACATACCTCTATTTTGAACTAACAAAGAAACTCAGCTAGTCGGAGTAATTCATTAATACGTTTTTTTTGTTAAGTAACAATTTTTTTCGTAATAAAAAGTAGTCCACAAACAAGACATTTTGGAATGATGGGCTGAGAACTTTGAAAAAGAATGAAATATGGACCTCAGAGCAGAAAAACAGAGAATCAAGATATTAAGAGATGATCGAAGATAGAGATACTATCGTAGGCCGATTGCTCAAATGTTCTTTTACAGTTGTCTAAATGAGGATATTTTTCTTCTAATAATGGTAGTTTACTCTTGACAATTTTTTTAAGCTCAGTTCTAAAAACACCTTGTATATTAATTAATTTGATCGATGTTCTCAAAATCTTAGTTTGAGAACAAGCGGGAGTGATTCCGAGAATATTAGCATCTAACTAAAAAAAATTGCCATTTACACCTTATGTGACCTCAATCCGCGGACACACTTATATATAATATATATTTTTTAATTAATTTAGGCATTTAGGCATAGGGAGTGGTTTTTAAAGGTTGACAATTTTGAATACATCGTAAATCATTTTCGAGAACACGAAAGAAGCTTTATTCTACATAATTAAATAAGATGTGAATCCATAAAATGGTGAAACCTGCATTTTTTCTACTTTCTTACGAAGGGGTAGTTTCACCCCTTAAAAACAAAAGGCGCAAGTCGGACATATGTCACTTTTGAAGTTAAGGGTAAGATGAGCTTAATTCCAAATTAAAGAACTCGCTCCTAGCGTCGCTCGTTCGTTCAAACTATTCTCTCGTAATGTAAAAAGCTTGATAACGTTACTTGCATAGTAAATTACTATTCAATTTAGATCATAGCAGTATTTGTACTATTTTATATAATTTAACCATATCTCCATCTTTTGCCGTTTTAAATGTTCATATGCTAATAGATCGTAGTTTTCAGTCGCCTCTTTTCAGAATAACAGTATGATCACGTTGCTTGGAATTGTATGTTAGTTGAAGGCATTCATTAAAACGTTGTTTGCTTGACATCTGTTTCCACTATATTTTAGCGTTTCTGTAACTATCTTGTCCATGTTCTTGAATACAAGATATAATTCTCGTATAGCACTGTCCAGAATGCCGCTTATAGCTGCGTTGGAATTTATTTTGCACCGATTTTCGTGTTGTAATCTCTGTAGTAATCTCGGATCTCTTTAAGGCTTCTTGGTTACTTTAGAACAGTCCCACTTATATAGTTTCGTCATTGGTTTATTATTTTTTCTACTCCTTTATTAGTAAATTGCTCATTAAGCACTGCTTACTTGATTAGTAAATTCGTTGTTACAAACAGTGTTACGTAATGATAATGACTAACACGTAATTTTTTTTATTACGTTACAGTTAGCTTCTGTTGTTTGTACGAAGCGGTGTAGGGATGTGACTGCAGCCTCCTAATTTTTAAGATGGTGTGACAGATGATTTGACAGTTAATAAAATATTTCTTTTTCGTTTAACGAAATGAGTGTGATCGTAGAAAAAGTATAGTACGCAACTCGAGCTATAGAGCAATTACACGCTCGTGGAATTACACACGCGCCGCTACGCGGCTTGTGCGTAACTTTTCCAACTCGCGTGTAATATGCTTCCTACAGCTCTCGTTGTGTAATATACTATTTTTGGTTAGGTATTTTAATCTAAATTTCATTACGTTCACACTTCTCATTTTTTATTAATTTCTGTTTGTATTTCAGTGGCTCTCAGAATCTTAGAATAACATCTATTGCGTGATTACAAAATTGAGAGATTATTTACAAAATAAAAATTATTTTTGTCGTTTGCAATGTAAATACGAACATGGAAAAGCGAGAAAATAATGTTTCAATTACCCTTATAGCTTTTACTGATGCAGTAATAGTAACATGCCATGCCATTTAGGAAAGGAGTGTAAATAAAACATGTCGTTTTAGAGTAATAAATATGGGTTTACTATTTTTAAAAT
Organism: Agriotes lineatus; assembly: GCA_940337035.1. NCBI lineage: Eukaryota > Metazoa > Arthropoda > Insecta > Coleoptera > Elateridae > Agriotes > Agriotes lineatus. The sequence continues at coordinate 65,238 of CALNHX010001970.1, read as the reverse complement.
AACCTGTCTACCGGTAATTGAATTTGAAATTTAAATCGTCGCTTGGAGTAGAAAATGCACTCATAACAAATGCAGTAATCGTAGTTTATTTGTGTTTAATTTAGGTACATAAATTCCGGCTTCATTTTATACGTGCGTAATTGACACGGACAAAATACAAATGTACTTTGTTCCGTCCACCGATACAAATCAATAGTGGGGAATTAATATTTCTATTTTAGGAAACTAAACTGCTTAGCTGGTCACATAAGCAGTGCTTCACCCCCACATTTGTTTCTTGTATTATCCACTGCAGTCCTTTATCGATCCAAAACAAATCCAAAATAGCCTTGACTATCTTTACAGCACCTAATAAATTATAAAAAGTAGATTACTGTACTAGCAGCAGTTTTGGCGCCAACTTAAACGTGTCGCTCCCTTCAGGTGTTAATTTGATGCATAATTTTTCCATAAAGAACGTTTGCCATTTCGCTTTGAATTGTAAATTTCTCATAAAATATATGTAGATGTTTGCGATGTAGAAAGTCTCACCTTAGCTGAAAATTTTGCAATTTATTTTATCCAAATGAGCTGGTTATACTCATTTTAGTGCTAGCATTAGCATGAAAATTCAATTTTTAAAAGCAAGGAAATAAGTGTTTTTAGACCATCTCAAAAATCCAGCTTATCCTCAATAATAATATATTCGATAATCTAATCCACAGTCTTTACTTCAACTCAACCATGCACAACATTACAAAAAATGTGATGATATAAAACTTTTTCAATAAATTTAAATTCGAATTATCGTTAACTCCCAAGTCTGAATTGAAAATAACTCTATCTTGATCTCCAACTTCACTGAAGTCGCACAACTTATAAAATAAAGTTGATTTACAACATTTTTATATTGGAATTCGACATGGGGAAGCTAGTTTATGTATCCCTCAAGATTCAGAAGCAAGAAAACAAATACTCATATGAATAGCTACTCTCTTAAATGCATTATTTTAAGGCTATTGGAAAAGTAAAATTTATAGCTACTGAAATGCTATTTTTCAGCATTTTGTGATAGTGATACAGATAATTAATATACGTTTAATAGTGCTGAGTAGAAATATTGTATTTTTAAGTTTTACAAACATTTTAGAACATATTTTTTTTAATTGGTAAATAATATAAATGACGTAAAAGCTACGACTACAAGGTGTTACAGATAACAAAATAGTTACACATTTGAAGAATAGTGTAATATGAACAATTAGTAGGAGCGTTTTCAGACTATGGGGGCATCATATTTTCAATAAATATGTATAGGTACTTCTCGTATAACTTAATCCATTAATACAAGTTATAATATTTTTTAATTGTTGGTTATCAATTTTCAGCTCAATGCTTTAATAGCATATTTTAGCCACTGCTTGTTACTTAACGCAGGTAATTTTTTATTCGAATATAGTTGCCTTTCTAAGGAAAATTGAGTTGCTAGAAAACTTCACGATACAAGCCGTCCATGATAAAATGACGAGTTCGCAAGAACGAGTTATTTTATCTGGGGGTTTGTAGAGTCAAGTTGCTGACAGGAATCCCACATTTAAGTTTAGAAAGGCAACTACATTCTGGATTAACGAGTGTGGTAATGCGAATTGCATCAATTTGCGAATTAAAAAACCCGTGCAAGCCGTGGGATTCGAACTCGGCGCGATTTCAGCGGCCTCCGGGAGCGATTTCAACGTTTACAAGCAGCCCGGATGCAACCCGCTCCTTAGCCCCGTTCGGTAAAGAAGGAACGCCTCGCATCTGCGCTCCTAACTGAATTAGATACCACGCGCTTATCGTTGCTTATATTTGTCTCTCTTACAACATTTACCCTGTCTCTGTTGGGTACCAGTTTCGTAAAAGTAAAGCCTAAGCTATGTGCAAATTATTACTTTTGTCTATTACTAAGTTAAAGCAAAAATATGCAATGTTTAATTTTTTCAAGTGCTGTCCCTGTATATATTTGACTAAAAGTATAAAAGGTTTCGTGCCAGATAGACAATTAACCCGCAATCAAAATATTGACTTTATCCAACAAATAGTTGTTGAGCTTTACCGCCAACAGGTAGACGGACAGACGGAATTGAGAAAACATGTTTTTCGTCTTCTAGGGATCTCAAAACGTGAAGATCTGAAGAAATCTTAAGAGGATTTTTTTACGAGTACAATACTTTTTCCACCTTTTAGACGAGGGAAGTTTAAGAACATCTACCAGAAACAAAAATTCTAGTTGGTAAGGCATATATGAAATAATCTACAATACCGTGTTTTAGTGGTTTACATCCTCTACAGCCCATACTATATGTATGCACTTCCTGCGCAACATACGAAATTTCATGTTAAATTCTTAATATTAAAATATTTGCTCCCTTGTTAATCTTAAAGTCAAGATATAAATAGAAACGTTTTAAGGGTCTCCTTAATCTATCTAACTGAATTATTGTTTAATTTGTTAGGCTTTCCTACAAAGCAGAAAAGTGCAGAATATGCAATCAAACTTTAGTAAAAAACTCTGTTAAGGGAATTTTCTCGAAAGTAAAGGCTTTGAAACTAAAAACTAAAAAACAAACAGACAGACAGACAGGCAGACAGACAGGCAGACAGACAGACAGACCCAATTGGAAAGATCTGTTTTTCGTGATCTAGGGATCCTAAAACGTGCAGATCTGAAGAAATCTCGGAATGCAATTTTTTCGCGATTACAATACTTTCTTCGTCTTGACGAGAAAAGTAAAAATGGGAGCCGCAATAAAAATTTAAAGTCGAGGGCTAAAAGTCCAAATTTGATTTCTTTATTTGTTAACGTACTCCGTTTTCTACCCTTATCGCCTTTGCTCAATCGATTATTATACATTTTACCACAATATTTGTTAATACAAATATTGGTTGTGGAGTTAATATTCGTTATTCTTTCGTCGTTATGATACTGGTACCCAAGAAAATTAACTAACTAACCCTTCTGTTACGTTGCGCTAATTTGGTTTAAAAACATAATTTAGTTTTATTTTAAGCCAAATTATGGGGCTGTAACAACTCCTATGTGTGAAATTTCAAAGCGAGCTTTGTTATAATCCATATAATATTTCCTCTAAGAAAATGTAATTTGATACTGTGCCAGTTGAACTAAAGTGTGTCCTTGATATAGCAGTAATGCATTTTGGGCGTAAGGATTCATCTTTAGAGAAATTAAACACATGCACCACCATTTTTGAATAGCTTTCTCGACACTTAAGAATTGAACACTTATTCGGCATAATGATAAAAAAATAGAAACACTTGCGCAAATATAGTATGCAATTACAGTAAACTATTATTAAACAGTGCTATTCACCGGCAACTATTCTGAAGCGCTAGCAAATCGCAATGCGGTGACCATACATTTATTTTACAACCACCCTAGCGGTTATTGATTGTTTATTTGTGCAATGCTGGTGGTAAATTACTCACACCGCAAAACGTTAACGAAGGCACTTAGTACCTTGTCTACATTATCAGTTCCACACCAATCGGTTGTTCAAAAAGGTGCCAGAAATCTTAATAGTAGCTTATGGAAAAACACCTTGCACTTTACTAAACGTGGAAAATACTTAATAAGGGTATTATTATAGTTGTCGGATTTCATTGTTTAAATCCGACCGGACCGACTACTTTCTGGGATAGCGAAATTTAATCGCTTACTGAGCGGTGATAAAAAATAAGCCATCTACAGATGGATCATAACAATTTAAGTTTATATATACATGTATATTTTCATGTTAATTGTTATAAGAAATTAGTAAAATAAGTTATGATGAAACTATAAAAAATCATACCTTTGCGGGAGCCAAGCAACTCTGAAATCTATTTGTGGGGACCAGTAGCTCCATGGCCCCCGCGGCTCCTACGCGCGTGAACGTTTCTCAAAGTGCGAAGTTTATGTTGCAAATTACAACAGTTGTTCAATAGAAAATTGATAATTTTATTTATACATAGAAATGTTGCATTCCCAAGATAGATTTTATTAAAATATGTATTGTTCTCAGCGTTAAATCCTGTATAGGGGAAAGTAATGTAATCAAATGGAAATATACAATGCCTTCCCAGACTTTTAACACGTTTCCTTTTATATCCAAAGCACGGATATAAAAGCAATTTTTATTGCTGTAACATAAAATCGCCCGTTTTACAACTGTTAAAAGGCCTTTTGTTTCTAAAAGCTCTACCCTTGATAATACCACTGTGCCCTTTACATTAGAACAACAACAATACTGCAATTTTGATTCTGAAGCTCGCTTCTAACAAATATTTTTGCCAAAATATGAAAAACTAAAGATGGATGTTATAACAGTTAACAACATACTAACATGCTAATTACAATTAACTATTGTGGCTATTGTTACAATAATCTCACTTCTGATTACTGTCGTCAGGAATAAAACACAACTTGCTAACAAAATATATATAATTTAAAATAGTAACGTCTGTACAGGTTGAAATGTTGCTTAAGACTAACTCATATCACAGTCTATAAACTAGTTTATAGACTGTGCTCATATAATTCATATTCCTATTTGGGTATTTCGCCACTCTGCAAATTAAAAATATTAAATAACGAAAATATTAAGAACAAACGTTTCGAGGGACAATTTGCCCTCGTTATCAACGAATAACAATTAAAACGAACAAGAACTTAGCTTTTTTTTCACTGGAAGGAAAAACGACCAACCTCCAATGAATTGTTTGACATTGACGTTTGTTGATATCTATACCTACTTGATCTCATCTTTAAGAATCGATAGCCAACTATTGTCTAAAAATAATGAGAAAGACGACACGCATTTTTCTTCGTTAAGTAAAATATATGCCGTTTCCTTAATTTTTCGCCTAGTTGACATCGATTTTTATGTTCTTTAACTCTAACTGCTAAAGGTCTGGCCATATTTTCAAACATTCGCATAGCTAAACTGTCCATTTGCCTCTCTCATATTCAAAACCACCAATCGCATACCCTGGTTTTTGAATATCCAACCAATCATGCCATTTGGATATTTCTGCATTTTCAACTGCTTTTCCCAGGCGTCGTCAGTTTGAAATTAATTAGTACCCCGTCCTTCGATAAATTTTGCCGTTTGATGAAATTCTAGCCTTCCAAAACTCAATAATGAGAACCGGATGTGGGAGTGGAAAATATACACGTTAAATAACCCAAGCCTGCAAAAATTTAAATTTCGGACGGTGGATCTAAAAATGTCTAACACTATTATTCAGTTACAACAAAATGAATTTCAAATTCATAATTTAAAATCTCAGAAAAATAAGCTAATAAAACTGCCTTTGTCTTCTTGTTCGTCACAAGCTAAGAAAATATTTAGTTTTCATAAAGCTATAAAAGAAACAAGAAAAACTCTCGCTTTCACAGACGAATAAATCTAGCCTTAAAAATCGATATCTTTATAGTAAGCTTTAACCCTCCCACGGTCAAAAAAGATCTAGCAAGAATAAATTCGCTTTGAGCTATTTACGGACAACTTTGTGGAGCGAACTTTCACATAATGTTAAATCCTTTTGTTTCTGCTTGAGTTGTCAGCTTTACAAATTTTGTGTTTAAATTCTGTAAATTTGGAGAAATTTGAATGTTTATACAAAGTAACACATTATATTGATGCAAACAAAAACTTTAAAACATCTGCCAAGTTTGAACAGAGCTTGTTGCCGCATAATATCTACGAATATAATTTGATTATTGTATTTTGTCTTCATAGAATAGAACCTAGTTTATTTTAAGTACTACAATAAAATATTACTTCTACAGCAGACATTAGAAAGTTACCGTAAGTAAACCGCTTCGCAATAAATAATACACGGTCAATAATTACGAAATAATTTTTATATTACACTAGAAGTCTTCAGCTAAAGTGTGTGCAAATTTCAGCCACTAATATTAATAACTGAATGTGCAGCAATTTAAAAAAGAAAAATTCTTCGGCTTCTATGGGTCGTACTGTAATCTTTTTTAATTTCGGAGAAAATTGGCAGCTATCGAATGGTGCTTATGTAATTTCGGTACAATTAAAATTGACAAAAATATTCAACATTTTGTGCGCCTAAATAAAGGATCACCTTTCAAATTAAATTTGCACATATTTGCAAGTGCAAAAAAAATGTGCTCATATTGTGTGTGGTAGTATAACTCTTAAGGAACAAAATAAGCCTATGCTGATTGCTGTATGACTTCTGCAAGCTGAGTAAATCAATTTCTGCGAAAACTATTTTTTCTAGAAAAATTATTTATGCAAAAAGTAATCAACATTTTTGCAAATTTTAAAATCGTATGTTTTCTGCTCATCGATTACTATGCTTTCTGAAAATTTCAACGTTATATAGGTTTTTTTAAGTTAAGAACAATTGAAAAATCGGTCATTTTTAGCGATAACTTTTTTTCTAATGAATCGATTTTGACCATCGACAGCTTAATTTATTTGCTTTTTTAAACTACATAAGCCTATTTTTTTTTGGAAAAAATTTATAGCTTTTTTGCTCTTTTATATGCAAAAAACCGTTTTTTCATTACTTTGACCGCAATTTTGAATCCCTTCTCTACTGATTGAGCTGTTACTTTTTAGTTCATTCAATTCTACGTGATTTGCTCTATAAAACTGCATGCTCACTTTTCAGGTAGTATTTTTTTTGTCAAAAAAACTAGGTATTTTCGACAATTTGACTGGCCTATTAGTAAAACATGGACTCCTGTGATACACGATCTAAAGCATTACAACCACTGTGCGTCATTCTGCCACGCCCCACGATTACGTTGCACTTGAACTACCATCAGCGTCATGTCACTCCGCGCGCCTGTCACAGAGGACTATAAATAGCTCCACACCGACCTTTTGCGACTTTCACTCTGATGATGCAAGCTGCAAGATCTTGCGAAACGTTAGTGAATAAGTATGGATGCACAAACAGCAACAAGGCCAAATATGCCTAAATATCCTCGTTCTCAAGGTACTCAAACAACACGAGCCACCAAAAAGCATGACCATTGCGTGGACCCTTGCTCGAGTTTAAAAGGTGCAAATCACATTAATCCAGAGAATGCTGGGTGTTTATCCACAAATACTAGGCGGTATAAGCCAAAATTCTATGTTAAGACGAATAATCTTACGGATTTATACTATACAGGGTGTTCCAAAATAACGTTTAAATATTTACAGAGCATGTAGTACCGTTGAAGACAAATTAAAAAGGCCTAATATACGAGGTACATAGGTAAGCAAATTAATCGTTTCTGAGATAACAGCGATTTTATGCACATGTGCTTATTGGCACTTAAAAGGATTTTGTTTGCTGAGCAGAGTTGGCTTTGAGTAAGATAGTTTAATTTGAAGTTTTCTCCAAATAGTGCAAGTTTTACCGATTGCAATGGTTGCGTATTCAAACACTGAAATACCCGATATGGTGTTCATGTACGGTCGTGTGAATGCACGTTTGAATGGACCTCGCCTGTATGCTGAAGCGTTTCTCAATCGGCAACAGTCTTCGCATGTGATGTTTCAATCGTGTTTTCAACGATTACGAGAAACGGGTCTATTGTAGAAAAAAAGTCTTATGGCAGAGAACAACATGTACGCTGGAGATAGAAGAACAAATTTTGAATATTGTTGGTAAAAACCTCGAAAAAAGTGTTCAAAGAATTTTGGGTCAAGTGGGTATAAGCAGATATCTTGTTTGGAAAACTCTTTATGGGCCTATACCCCTACCAAGCCCTTACTCCTCCGAATTATCAAGCGAGAATGACATTATGTAACGCTAGCTCCGGTATAAATTTTTATTATACATTAAAAATGTATTTAAATTTATACATCGCCTAACCGACCGTTACCTTTATCAGGCGCTCGGTTTCGTGATAACCAGCTCGCATCCGCTATGCCCAAAGTGGCCTGAATGTTCTCCAGAGCCGCCACACTAATAAGGCCTCCCAGAAAGTACATAAGAATACTCCGCAACCATTTGAACTCTCTTGACTTCACCGATCCCGACCAGCAAATGCCTAGAAGAGCTTTCCGCTCTAGGCCCTCTTGGGCTTAGAGAATTACCAAGAGGTTAGAACAAGAATGCAAAAAGTAGATTAGCTCTATTATTTCTCTAAACTGCTACATAATAATACATTTACAGACATTTTTAATGGCAACTTTTTAGTTTTACAGAAAAATGTAACATGTGAGCAGACGAAAATGAAATGAAGCTTGGCTTTGAAATGTTTGTTGTATGAATTATGTTGGTGGCACTGTAAGTCTATGTCAAATTTGAGGTTAGCAGGTCAAATTTTGCGTCAGTCTGTGTCAAAACAGAAAATTGCAATTGCACAGGATTTAAAATTTGATGACATATTACAGGTTTAAATTATTGAGAAAGCAGTGAAAGTAATTTAATCACAGAAAGAATAACAATTCATTGGTAATAGATTTAAAAATTGGTTTAGATTCTTTTTGTAGCAATAATACTTTCCACTAAGCCCTACTACTAGATGCTGGTGTATTGCGGTACGTTAATAATAAGTGCTTCGGCTAGCTCTGAATGAGGTACACCTAAAAGAATAAACTTCGGGGAACCAAGAACTTAATAAAACCCTGAGAGCCAGTATCGTCTAAGCGAAGTAAAATATGTAGATCTGTAGATTCCGTTGTACGATGAGGCCTCACCGAACAGATGCAATTATAGATATGGAACTGATTACCACACAAAAAGCAACTCTTTGTCATAATCGCCGAAAAACACGCGCTTCACTAATTATGTGTAAATACGAGTATGTGCAAATTATTATATTTATCTTTTGCAAATAAAACAAGTGGAAGTTGTGGCACTAGATATTTTGAAAAATCAAAGGCAACTAGGGGTAAAAATATCTTAACGTTCCTAATAATAGTGAAACAATAAAAGGAAACACTTGGTAATGCGAATTATATCAATTTACAAATAAAACATCTGGTGTGATACACTCACACAGCTTCCTTTTACAGTGATCTTATAATTAGCCAAAAAATTTATTTTTAATTTTTAAAGCAAATGTCAAAAATTATCAATTCTACAGAAACCGTACAAAATAGAGCGTTAGTTGAAGTTTTAAGCTAAATTCAAAAATGTAATAACATACGGAGTGTTTTATTTAAAATATGAGTTAATAAAAAAACAGAAATAAAACAAAAGGAACGCATCTTAAAGGTATTCAACTGAACCATCACTTATCTCACATCAATACAACAAAATTTGAAGTTTGAACAAAATCGTTAGAGCCATTTTTGAAAAAATCGAAAAAACTGAAAGAGTGCAAGAGTAAACACCATACTTTCGGTTATGCGATTTTCTTCAAAAGCTTGCTGTCGCATCTAGATAGTACACAAAACTTATATATGCAGTTTTAACTTCAAGGGGTATGACGTTTATGAGTTATTCTGTTCATACACGGAGAGACAGACCAATGAACAAAAACATGTTTTCAATTTCCAAAACCGACGTATACAAGACAAAGCAAGCAGGGAGTTGCCTTATATGTTAAAGAGAATATTACAGCAGAAAGCTTATCCCTAAACACAAATCTAGAAGAAGTCGCAATTAAAGTTACAGCTCCCGCAGTGATACATATGCTCGCAAATTCTGTATCATAGCAATGTCGTATTGTAAATAATTTTATATCCAACTTGTAAAATAGTCATTGTTACTGCAAAAAGCGCTAATAACTCTCGAGGTTGATACGCATTGTACTAAATAAAAAAATGTGTAAAAGGATTTACACGGAACTTCCCTCGCTCGAATTGGATCAAATTTGCAAATTAAAAAAAAATTAGCCCGCTGGGATTTGAACTCCAGCCGCATTTGCGTAGCGATTATAACCACGTCGATTTGTCGTACTGCGCCATGCAGACTTATTAGAACAAGTGCGGCGAGTCTCTATTTAACAGAACGGTCTATTTTTCAAACGTTTGGACTCTTTTGTGATGTTATTCTGTATCTCTTGAGTCCTATTTTCGGCAAGTGTAAAGCTCGATCTATGTATTAATTATTACTTCCATCTATTTCAAAATTTACGTAAATATAAACAACATTTTTAAGGTAGTTAGCTTGTATATATTTGTCTGATTTTTTTTAGGTTTTATGCTAGGTAAACATATAATCTGCATGCAAAATATCGTCATCCTCCAACAAATAGTTTTTGAGTTATACCGCCAACAGACAGACAGACAGACCGACAGACAGACACACAGAGTTGAGAAAACCTGTTTTTCGTCATCTAGGGACCTGAAACGTAAAGATCTGAAGAAATCTCGGAAGGTGATTTTTTCGCTATTACAATACTTCCTTCGTCTTTTAGACGAGGGAGTAAAAAGTTTCAACGCCACACCTCTTTTCATTTTTGAGCTATTCTGTTCAGACACAGACACACAGCCGACACACACACACAGACACACGCACAGACTGACAGACAGACCAATGAACTACAACATGTTTTTTGGATTCAGAGGATTCTAAAACGTGAAAATCTGTTGAAAACTCAATTTCCAATTTTTGGGGTGAATCCAATACTTCCTTTATTGTAAAAAGAAGTAAGACCACCACATCATTATACTAAATCTACACTCGATTGCCGACGATTTCAGGATAAATATGTTTATTGCATTTCATTCGGTAATATACTACATTTCTAATTCAAAATCATTTAGAAATATGTCACTTTTCTGCTTAGCAACACTTTTCAACGATTTGTTTGACGTTTAGCAATGTTCAGATGTATTTTTGGTGGCACTGTAAGTCTATGTCAGATTTGTGGTTAGTAGATTAGGTTTTGTGTCAGTTTTGACACAGACTGACGTAAATCCTAACCTGCTAACCTCGAATTTGATATAGACTGACAGTGCCATGAAGAATACACTTCAGTACTGCCATACGCATAACATGAACTGGAGCTGCTTATTGTGCTTTAGTACCTAAATATGAGTTCTGCTCAGCTGGGTTATGTTTTAACATTTAGTTGCAGTTTTATATAAAAATTTAATATTTAATATTTCTTATGAAATAGGACAAAATAACATACGCAACGCTAATGCTCATACTCAAACCAGCCATACTTGTCCAGTAAAACATCATTTTTCTAAACTAGTTGCATAATATACTATTATTAAACGTTCACCGTAAAGATAAAAAGTGAGTCTTACATCATTGGAAGTAAAGTGAATGCTCTAAAATATTCAAAAACCCATATGCCATCTGCGAATCTATAAATTACCAAAAACTATAGGTCCAACCTAACATACACATAAAGCCACCAAATCCTCTAAATTACTGTCAAAGAAAAATTAAAAAAAATATTTTAAGACTGTTACAAATTAAAAACTGGTTCGTTTGGAAAACACGTCAACTACTCATGCGTTTCTTTGAACATATGAAGCTGTTATATTACAATAGTTTCTTACTTTTGTTACTTACTAGACGTTTGATAATAGCAAAGCAACAAGGAAAAAATTTTGTATTAAATTTATTCAAAAATAAAATGAAAGAAATAAAGTTTTGAAACTTTGTAATAAATAACAAGAATTGTTTTTTAAAAAGCACTTTTTTCCAAAAGTCAACAGAATAGCTAACTAGAGCCGTATTACACTTTAAATCCCATCGTTGTCAGAATCTTACATAGTTTCGAGTAACTGCGGAGCCTTTTTCATGAACCTCAGTTTGAGTAAATATAGATTGTCGAGCACCGAAATCCGAAGATATTGGTCTGATTTCGTGTCTGTATAAACAGAGTATTTGCTGAATTTGTAGCTCAACAATCGAGTTGTTCAAACAGTATCCCATCATGGCAGAGCTTTGTTGTATCAATCTCGATATTGTGCTCATTCGACTGTCTCTTCTACCCTAAACCACACCTGTTAAATTTCCGTTCGTACTGTAATTGCATAATGATCTTCTAGAATTATAAAAATAAATAACATTGAAAATATGAAAAGCACTTGTCTAGCCAATGTAGCGTAAATTATATTTCTGGATCTAAGTATTGACATATTAGAAGTGGGAGTAACAGCACTAAATAAGATTTCCTACAACAAAAATTGAAAATATTGAATATTTGCTTATTTATTTGTTTATAATTGATCATACAAATATCCTAGAATAATATTTTGAATAACAGTGAGAGGCAGTTCGCGTATATTTCTAATGTAAATTTAGTCTTTCTTGAAAATATGTCTGTATAAATTCCCGCAGAAATTCGGACGCATGACAAGACGATTTCATTTTACCAAACCTATTTTTCGAAAACTTTTATCCATGCTATGGTATGAACCATGCAGTGAGAACACTTATTTAATTTTTTACTTCCCTGAAAGACGAAGGAAGTATTGTAATCACGAAAAAATCACTTTCCGAGAGTTCTTCAGATCTTGACGTTTCAAGATCCCTAGATGTCTGCCTGCTGGCAGTATAGCTCAAAAACTATTTGTCGGAGGAAGACGATATTTGCATACATATTATACCGGGTGTCCGTTCTGAAAGTCGAACATAGGCGATTAACATTGTATTGAACGTTTTTCCAGATTCCCGCTCGCCAATTCAACTTACAGGGAAGGTAATGGTATCAATGGAAAGATAAAATTATTACGCATCAAATCATACAAATAATAATATTCAAGATGCGATTTTTATTTTAAAATATTAATTTAAAACTTGGGATATTTTAAATATGCCATGCCTTGCTTTTCAAGTTTGATAGCCTTGTCAAAAAAAAAAATGGTAAGTAATTATTTGGGGTAGATCAGGTATTTTCTGTCAACGTCTGTTAAAATTATCTACAGAAAAATGAATTATTTCAATAAAGAACGGGTGAATGCACTAATGTTAATTGCCTATGTTCGACTTTGAGAATGGACACCCGGTATATCTACCTCGCATAAAACCGGTACAATTTCATACAAATATATATAGGGTGAGTACCTTAAAAAAATAAAATTTTGTGTATTTTTGGGTCAAATTTGAAATAGAAGGAAGTAATAACTTTCACATAGGTCAGGCTTTACATTTGCCGAAAATAAGACTCAACCTTATTTGAAAGAGGCTCGGTAGCGTAGTTGGCTTTATCGGTGCAGATACGATCTCTATGTAGGGGTGCGGTTACTATCGCTCTGCAGATGCAAACCCCAGCGGAATACATTTTTTTTATTTGAAAATATATTTAATTTATTAGAAACCTGAAGATATTTTTACTGCTAACTTAATTTGATTTTTAAAATTATTTAGGGTCACAATGTCGACGAGGGAAGTTCTAGGTAAAGCCTTTTACAGATTTTTTGTAATTCAAATGCGTTTAGAGTGTGGAATAATATAACTACAAAAGATCTAACTTTAATAGAAAAAAAAAACATCTTTCGGTGAGCTTCTAATATTTTTTCAAAATAGGAGGTGTTGTACTTGCATGTACAAATCACCTCCATATATTTATTCTATATAGATATTAAGTTAGCACTACTTCTATCTACAGGGAATTAATATCTAAGCAATAACGATAATTGCCAAAAATAAAAATGGAATTTTTAAAAATTCCAAAAATGGATCACCATTGCACATTTATATTGCTTGTTCATAAAACTCTATTTTTCCAACAAATTCAATAAATTGATGATGAATCTTCAGTTTCTAAGTATAAAAACGTTCTTTATACAGAGCAACCTTGGTTATCCGAACACGCGATTATCCGAAAATCCGCTTATCCTAACAAGAAAAAAATGACGGAAACTAGAAATGGATGCACTTACCCAGCAAAAAATTATAGATTTTTTCAAAACGTGAAATGCATATACATATGTAATATGTATTATCAGTTGAACATGTTTGTTTTTTTAATTTATTATTTCAAAGAATGTATTTTAATTTACGTTGATACTTAAATTAAACATTTTCATATGATTGCATTTGTTATTTGATTATCCGAACAAATCGTTATCCGAACAGTGACGTGCAATAATTAGTTCGGATAATCGAGGCTCCACTAGACCACTGTATTCATCAGCACAGCTAATCATGTGCCACTTGAAATCAAGTATACAAATCTGTGTATTTTCTGTCCTACCTATAATAAAGATGACATAAGTAGTTCGAAATTAGAATATGTTTGGTTCTAATAATTTTCCATTACTATTTTGATTAAAAATGTTGAAGATCTTTTATTTCATACCCTTGTTCAACCTGTACGAGTATATAGCCATATTAAACGTACTTATAAGAACTGCAGCATACAATGTATTGTATTTATTAGCAATTATCTAGTTTGAAAACTGTTCAATGGAAAAAAACAGTTAGGAAGATATTCATTACACGTAGATGTATATTAAGCTACAAAACTACTAAAAATCTAAATTGCATGAGGGTTTTTCTTTTTCTACAACTGCAGAATTGATGTGATTGAATTGCATGTATCTCATTTATAAAATGTTATTGAAACAGGAATTGTTAGCTCAGGATATTTAGTGAAACACTTACTCGAATTAATTATAAATTAAGTAATATATTTATATCAAATAATTAATTTAGGTATTTGGAACATTTCTATTCCAATTCACCCAATGGTACCTAATAGTCTTTAAAGGTTGCACTTAGGAGAAGCCATTATAAAAAATTAATGTTTATAAAAAGCTAAATATTTACCTCTATTAATAGAAAAATATCGTTAATTAATATATTTTTTTCAATATATATAAAATTGGTGTGCCAAATATACAGGATGAGTCGGAAAAAAAATACCATACTCTAAGAGTGTATACTACACGTCAATCTATGACTAAAAATCCCAAAAGTCATAATCCGATTTTAATTTGTTTTCGAATTCCCTTTCCAGTCGAAAGTGAGGAAGAGGTCCCTTGTTTAGGGGTTAACGACTAGCACAGGTATTAGCGTGGTAGCCGGGGAGCACACGATTTTAAAATTCTTCTAGAGTCCGCCGGGATTCGAACCCGGGCCGGCCGCCTGAGATGCAAGCATTTGCTCTCGGGGCCATCCGTTTACTGGGTGACCACTTTAAAAATAAACTTCTTCCTACTTATTAAAATATAAAATTTTGTTTATTTTTGCTGTATCTGAAAAATATATAAAAGTAATAATTTGCACATAGCTCATGTTTGACCCTTGACGAAAATGGTAGCCAACAGATACAGAATAAATGTTGTAAAAGACAAAATGGGGCAACGAATAGGCGTGTTGAGTTTAATGGAGCTGCATCACAGAGATGTGAATAGTCCCGCGTATCAGTGTGCGATAAATGGTCGAGCATTCAAATCGCATTTGCAGGCGCTGAAGTTCGGATACTACCGCCGATATTTTTTTTTTATTTTTAAATTGATATCATTTTCATTACCAAGAGTTTCCTTACAGTCGCGGCTAAAAAAATCGGAACACTTTGTTTTATCTAATTCTAAAAATGCGTCGCGGCCAAAAAAACCGGGACTTCCGTATTTACAATATGTGCCGGCCTTTTTCAGACGATATTACAAAATCATCAAACGACGATCTATTAGAAGATTTGCAAAAAAAATTAAACTCTTATTGAATAATGTAAATTAGTATGAAATACCTAGTACATCCGTATAGAACAGGGTTTCTAGATAATTCAACTAGTAGTAATGGTTTTGAATATTCAAGACCAGCAGAAGTATTTCGTTGTATAGTTTTTAATAGTATCTTTGACAATTTTATAGGTAATTTAAAAACGTGTTTTAATTTTTAAAAATAAATTCGAATTGTCCTTCCCAAATGTAATGACGATTTTAAGAATATTTTTGACTTTGTCGATAATAGTAGCATAAGCGGAAATATTGTGCTGCATCATAGATTTATTTACCAGTCACAAAGTTCTAATATAATAAAGAGTTTTCTGTTTTTTTTTAGTTTCAAATATATATCTTTTGTTTATTATAACATTGTTTATTATTATTATTATTTATTGATTATATAGACATTTACCGATATATGCCTTTGTGTCAAAAATAGCGTTTGATACTGAAAATGATTAACTGCATAGTGCATATTTTTCATTAATATGACATTCTTTCTTAGTTTTCTGACCCCTTTAGAGAGAAAATACTAAGGGAACCTAAAAGTTTCATAGCATCGGAGCTCTCCATCCACAGTTCTGTTGCTTCTCGCCAAAAAATTTAGGTAAAAGTGTGCGAATATAGCTTCATATTCGACCAATAAAACTAGTAATGGACAAGGAAACTACTAACTCCTTAAACAAGAAAAGCTAAGGCTCTAGTTATTCGGCCCTTACTTAATATCATGCGGCCCCAACATAAAGCATGAGCTTGTAATAAATTGATCGCTATTAATCGTTTTAATTAAAATAAACACCTACTCATATCTACATTTTTTGGTAGCTGCGAGCATTCAACCTTTATTTAAATTCATATGTGGTCAGCGATTCGTTTTCTAATGAGTACCTCTGCTCTAAAAAATCACTTGAAATCTATGTTCAAAAATGTGTAATAGCGTTGTTGTTGTCAAATTGTTGTTGAAGAAATCATAGACGTCCACGAAACTGAACTTTGCTACTCGACTCTTGCCGTCTAGGTTGAAGACGAACCTACAGATTTCCTATTTATTTTACAAGCAGATTTTGTATACAGTGTTTCCTAAAAAGTATGTAACATATATAAAACTTTTAAATTATTGATTTCTAAAAAAATATGTTTGATAAATGTTTGAGCATTATTTAAAACCAGTTCTATGAATATAATATATTTCATTTGTTTAACGGTTTCGCGAGGCATTGAATTAATTTAATTTTTCAATAAAACCTTTTTTTTAATTGATTTTTATTTTTATTCTTTCTTTTAATTGAAAACGTCAACGAAACTATGTTTCCTCACCAATAGTTATTTATGTCTAGTGCAAGAAATAACACTAATGCTTGATCATTTTTGACACGACCTAAGCCGAAATAAAAAATCAGTCTAAAGTTCCAAAATATTTTGTGCAAGCGATGCATACAAGTACAACGTTTTTTCTACAACTCGATCAAAACAACGAAACATATTCAAAAAAATATCAACATTGTGTCACGGCCTGGTATGCAACAATATTTCGCGCGCTTCATCAATGATAACATGATAGTAATTTTTCTACTCCTGTAACTAATATGACATTTAACATACTAACATACACGTCGCTAAGTGACCTTTTAATCATGCCTTCATAACCTATGACTGAAGAGCCTCTTAGTCATGAGCTGAAGTTGGCAACGATGTTTTAGTCATGGGGTGAAGTTAGGTTCAAATAGTATTTGCTTTATTAGCCACAGCCAAAACTAAAATGAAGTTAGTTTTCAACCGTCACTTTGACGTTTGTCAAGCACAATTTAACCTAATATAATAAATGACAAAATTTTAATGAAATAATATGATGGTATATTCTCTAAATTTGTGGGTGTAGAAAAAGTATCATTTTATAAAACACTCGCTCCGCTGCGCTTCGCTCGTGATTAATAAAACTCGTGACTAAAATGACGTTTATAAAACTTGATACATAATATACTATTATCTACGACAGTGTGTAAAATTGCCTTTTAGGTGGCAGCTTTAAGTTTGTAAAACGACTGTTTAATAACATGTTTTCATTAGTTTACGTCGTCAATAGTAACGTGTTTAAAAGATTTCATTAGGCACGTTGTCAGTAGTAACGTGTTTTAAATTACGACCGGTTGCTGGTAATCCTAATTTACATTTACTTTTTTTAATATTTACCGTGTTTTCTAAGTTCTATCGTAGATAAAATATTGTACGATACACATGCGTAAAGCATCTTTTGTCACTCGCGGGGCTTAAAACGCTCGCTCACTCGCGTTTTAACTCTACCCCACTCGTGCTTAAAGAGTAACTTTACGCACTTGTATCGTAAATATGCATTTCGATCACTAGAGCGCCAAAAATTTTCGCGCACCACGTCACGAAATTATATTGATATTCTTGTTTGACGGTTGTAGAAAAAATAGTTTGTACTACGTGCGCGAAGTGTTTTTGTGCGTTCGAATTACTTTTTTGACTCGGCTGGCGCCTCGTTAAAAAAGTGGCATTCTCACACACAAAAACACTCACTTCGAGCACTTACTACAAAATAGTAATTTTCACGTCGTCAATGGTAATGTAATAGTAATTTGTTTCACAAGGCCATAAACTGAATTTTTGCGAGTACGAGCACTAGCAAAACAGTTTCTGGACATGTGAAACACAAAATTTTTTAGTCCGACAAAAAATATATAAATTTAAAAAAATCGGTAATTTGTTGTCCAAATATCGGAGCTAGATAATTTATTTTTTTCTGTTGGCAATACATACTTATCGAACGATGTAAGGATTCCAATTTAAAATTGAAAATCAAGTATCTAGTAGGTATTGTTTTTTGACATTTATATTTATGAATTTTGATGCCATAAGTAATCGGTGCACAATAAGTACAAGAAAAATCTGGTGTGATACACTCACACAACTTCCTTTTAAAGTGATCTTATAATTAGCAAAAATTTTATTTTAAAGTTTTAAGCAAGTTTTGTCAAAAATTTTCAAAAATTACAAATTCTACAAAAACGGTACAAAATAGAGCGTTAGTTGAGGAGACAATTTTCTCTAGAATTTTAAGGTGAATTCAAAAATGTAATAATATACTGGGTGTTTTATTTAAAGTTAATAGAAGAAATTGCAAGAAAACAGAAGAAACCCACTTTAGAAGTATTCAACTGGAAAATCACCTATCTCACATCAATACACATTAAAAATATAATAAAAATGTAAAGTTTAAAAAAAATCGTTAGAGCCGTTTTTAAAAAAATAGAAAAAAACTGAAAAATCACAAGAGTAATCACCTACTTCCGGTTATGCGATTTTTTTCAAAAGCTTGCTGTCTCATCTACATAGTATAGAAAACCTATATATATAGTTTCAACGCCATAGCTCTTTTCGTTTTTGAGATATTCTGTTCACAGACAGACAGAAAGACACACAGACAGACAGACCATTGAAAAAAAAATGTTTTTTGGGTTCGGGGGACTCTAAAACGTGAAGATCTGTTGAAAACTCAATTTAGAATTTTTGGGGTGAATCCAATACTTCCTTTATTGTAAAAGGAAGTAAAAATGGATGATAATATATCAGAACATATTAAACAAGCAGCTGAAAATGCTATTCAAAACTTACTACCTGAAAAGTCGTATAACTGGTGAGACTGACATCATTATGACAGCAGATTCAGGATTCAGTGCTACCAACCGATTTTCAAATTTCAAAATTTAAATTACACTAGCTGTCATTTTCATGCCTAGACATGCAAAGAGAGTGCTTCTAGCCGATTTAGACGAATGCAAAATCACTGTTTCTGGACGGAGGCCTAAAAATAAATATCCCATTTTTAACACGTTAAAAAATGGCAAACTTCGCCCATTGATAGCGATGCGCGAATGTCCCCTTTTTTGACGGTTGTCGAAAAATTATTTTTAAAATTTCATTTAAAAAAATGTAGCAATGAACGATTTTAAATAGACGTTTTCTTAGTTACCAGAACTGACCAACGCACTTGACTAAAATGAAGGCAAATGCAATTCTATACAAAATAGGCTTGGATTTGAATATTTAATGAAATTAAAACAAAATCTTATAGACAACTCGTGTTAGCGTGCTTATTTTTCACGCGTGTGGATTATTACATTTCATTTGATTTTCAGCTACAGTACGCAAGAAATGCATTTATTTTGCATGGAAACTGGAATTGTACATGACCTTTTTTAAGAAGAGATTTGTATAAATGGAACAACATAGCCAGTAAACCTCTCGCGGTAAATAGGATTGACTCATCATTCTGAATTGCTACTTAAAGCTACAATAAAACGTTTCCTTGTAAACCCAAAGTAGTTATTCTGGCATTTTCGCAATGCGAATGCTTAATGGATGCTTTAAGAAGTGTTACATGAAACAGATTTGACGAAAATTGCTTGCTATGTGAACAGCAACATCTTTAATGTTATATTTTGTTTAATTAAGCGATTGTCTCTATCCTTATCATTTATATGAAATGTTAAAAAATAGGTAACTGCAAAAACAACTATGGTATTAAAATATGTCTGTGTACATAGTTGTGTTTAATTAAATATCTCCTAACAATTTTCTCTATTTCTCCCATTACACAAAAACTGTATAATTAAAAAAACAATAATTGCAAATTCAGTTTGAATTGTATTGCAAATCGGCTATTCCAATTTTTAAATAATGTGGAGCAATAATTTTTATCGTGGTTAAGATAATTTATGCACTACTGCAGCTTTATTTGGAATCTTAAGAACTCGCACGTAAACTGCTTTTCATAAAAAAGTATTATGAGCATGTCTCACTCCATGTCTTCTATTTTTCGAAAGGTGGAATGGCTACATTATTATTAAAGAATCCCCTGAATATATTTTTTTAACACCGTTATTTAAATATTCGCTAACAATTTATTAAAGAATAATGATTAGTTTTCTACATAGGTATCTGCTCGAAATCGACTAGGTATTATTAGGAAACTATTTCCGTTGCTACATTCGTTCACCTAAAATAGAAATATGATAAGAATTCACATCAGTGTAATTGTCAAGTAATGACGTAACATTCCATCTCTCAATGTTTATCTTTATAAACTAGCTTTCCAGCCTGTCGAATTCCAATTTAGAGGTAACGATATGAGATTAGTAAGCAGTCTACCAGGCATAGCAGTCTCTAATCAGGTCGTGGTCTAGACCAGACAATACTACCGTAGATTATGCCCACTGGAGTCTGCTTAATTTATATGATGCTTCTGCATAATAGTGACTACCTCAGTTTACATAAACACAAAGCTTATACATGCGCCTTCTCTATTGTTAAGCAAGTTAATGAAATAGGGAAATGTTTTCATTATAGAACTATTATTGCGTTTGTTCAAACGCTTGTAATATTTACTTTTAATCACAATTATTATATTAGTCTACTTTTTTTCTTAATATTCCATGTTTGACCACTGCTTTATTGAGATTGAAATTTATTGAGTGACACATAAAAACTTTCTGGGCATCTATCTAGCATTTAAACAGTTTTATTTTCATTAAAAAGACAAAGAAAATATTTGTTCTGCACATTTTAAAAGCTAATAAACTGTTACAATGTAAAATCGCCTTTAGCGCTAAGATTTACATTTCGCGCAGCTCGGCTGAAGGTTTTTGGTGTTGGGCGTTGAGTTTTTGTATTTGGGCGTAGCGTGGCCTTTTTTCCGTTTTATACTGTGATGCAGTCAAGATCGCTGCGGTTCGTCGCTTCCCAGAGCCTTGGTTGTTTAACTTTATTACCTCCTGTTTGAGTTGAAGGTGGTATGTTTTGGAAGCAGTTAAAGATTATACAATGTTACTGTTACGTTTGTCTTATTTTGTCACTGCAACCCTCTTATTTCAGATGTATTGCGATTTCCTGCCCTTTTTGAGTTTATGAGTTCTCATTTCTATCTGAAGACATTTGTTGTATAAAGACTCATTGGCGCACTCAGCAAGCATCTTTAATTTAGTATTTTGTAAAGGACTGCCCGCCGTCTCTACTGATTAGCTGACCAGCCATCAAATATACCCATATTGTGTTGTGATAATTTAAAAGTATACGAGTATAGAGTATACGAGTCAAAAATTTGGGGTAAGAATCTAGTTTAGCGACCAACTCCGATCAACATGTGCTATACACCATTCGACGCATCTCATCGAGCTGAACAATATTGCTGCAGGCGACATTCGAGGCAGACCAATGGTTACTGAGATACAGCACTATAAAGTTTTTTTTATAAAATTTTTCTTTGTGAAAAACACTTTGGGACCTTCGGCGAGGCGCCGCGCAGCGTACCTCACCGAAGGCTAATAACAAGTCACACTGCGCGTCACCTAACCTAACCTTACCTAACCTAACCTAACCGAACCCAACCTAATCCAACCCAACCCCAACCTACCTAACCGAACTCAACCCAACCCAACCGAACCCAACCTAACCTAACCTAACGTTACACTGAATTGTAAACAAACTTTTTGCAGAGACTATGCGCGCGATGCTAGCGCCATCTACCGCTACATGATTTAACATAGAGACATTTTAAAGTGAACGCGCCATAGACTTAGTATGGGACATTTTAAATTTTACAGTGCTGTATCTCAGTGACCGCTGTTCTGCCTAGAATTTCTCCAGCAGCAATATTGTTCAGCTCGACGAGACGCGTCGAATGGTGTATAGCACATGTCGATCGGAGTTGGTCGCTAAACTAGATTCAACCCGAAACAAATGTTTGTTGTTTGCTAGTTTGACAGTTCAAATTTAGTTTTGATGATTGCAACAGTTATTGTACAAGTTAATTTTGAAATAAGTGTTGTGCAGCAAAAATGAATTTAACGTGAGAAAATGTTAGAGCCATGATCTCCGAAAGAAAGTTTTGGACGTCTTCGTGCTACATTTGGTGACCAAGCCCCTCCGCAGAGGACTGTTTATAGGTCGTTTAGTAAATTTAATTTCGAATGACTTTCACTTAGCAACGATTTTTGCGAATGAAAACCAATTTCAGCAGACCGAGACCAACACAGACGCCCCGTGCGAGGAATGATTCAGGATGGCAATCGAGTCGCATATAGAATTACTAGGAGCACCTTGGGCATTGGTACAACTGTGATAAACAAGATTTTACATAATCATTTGGGTGTAAGAAAAGTCTTAAGAAATATGATGAAGGTAGGTCTAAAGCAGTTTATAACATCATATCCGGTGACGAAAGCGATATATGCATTTGAACCCGAAGCTGTCTGCATAATGGGTGTTTCCAACAGACTCAAATCCAATTAAAGTGAAGCGATCTAGAAGTGTCGATGACAAAATGATTGCTTGCTTCTTTCCAAAATGAAGACCTATCACAATTGTCGTGCTTGAAAATAAACGTACGGTTATCGCAAAATGGTAGACAACAGTATGCCTGCCAGACGTTATTCAAAAAGCTCGTTTACGAGCCAAAAAAGTGAGAGCGTTTTCATACAGCACATCAAACAAAGGAATTTTTAGAGGTTAAAATTGCTAAGTCATCTCCCATACAGTCCCGGCCTATCACCTTCTGATTACTTTCTATTTCCTTGATTAAAGAATAAAATACGTGGTGTGCGATTTGTAGCTCCCGAAAGTGCTGTAGAAAGCTTCAAACGCCTTGTTTCTCAAGTGACTCAAGAAGAATGGAGTTCAATACTCCATGCGTATGGGTCGAATATTTTGAAAAACGATAATAGAAAGTTCAAAAGCTTGTTTTATTAGATTGCAGAAATTTATGGTGTTACCCTCGTATCAAAATATAGTAGCTCTACAAAATTCAATGTAACTTTGTACCTATTAGAGTAGAGCCTATTTATTCCAGCAATTTTCGTCATCTTCGTTGTGGCCTTCTTGGACATTTATTTCCTTTAGGCAGTTTATCTCTAGCTATTTTCGGTAATTTGCTCTATTGCATTTTGGTCATATGGTCTTTTCAGGTGGTAATTGGTCAACTTTCTAATATTTTTATGTTCGATCTTCAACTTCAAACTTTTTAACTGCGATAGTAGCATTACTATAACTACAAATGTTGCTGGGTGCCCAAGAATATGCTGATGTGATCATAAATAATTACGCTTTGAAATGTTCTAAATTTAGTCAATGATTAAATAACCAATTAAAAATGTTGCATTAACCACCCAAATACTATAGGTACTTTAAATATGTGTGTCTGTTCGTTTCCAACTACAATAGAAAGCTATCCCGCAAAACATACAAAAATAAATATTCTATACAAAGAGTTTAAAACCATTCAAACTTCTACTTCCAAATATTCTTTCAAGGCTCTATTTCTAGGTTTCATTAAAAAAAATAGCAAGTCTGTAATGTTAGCAACCTGAATAGATGCAATTCGTCGGAAGTTTTAGTATATTGCTTTAACCTCCCTATGAAATGATGATATCAGTTTTTATCGAACATTCCATCTATCTGTAAAATATACTAATTTTTTGTCTTTTTAGCTTTAACAGCAGAATTTATTTTTCAAGGAAAAACCTTTTCCGTATTTATAGAAGACTAGCTGTTACCCGCGACTTCGTTCGCGCGAGGTTCGTTATTTGTGTATTGAATAATGACTAATTATTTTCTGTCATCCCATCCCATCCTATCCCCGTCCCCATCTCTTTCTCCGTCCCCGTCTTCGTACCGTCCCGTCCCGTCCCGTCCCCTCCCCTTCCATGCCACCCCTTCTTTTCCATTTCCCTCCTGTCCCATTCCATCCCGTCCCGTTCCTTCCCGTCCCGTTTAGTCCCGTCCCATCCCATCCCTTCCCTTTCCGTCCCGTCTCGTCCATTCCCGTCCCTTCCCGTCCCGTCCCGTTCCTTCCATTGCCATCCAGTCCCGTCCCGTCCAGTTCCGTCCATCCCGTCCCTTCCCGTCCCGTCCTCTCCTCTTCCATCCCATTCCTTTCCTTCTCTTTCCGTCCCGTCCCGTCCTGCCCCGTCCCGTCTCGTCTCGTCTCGTCCCTTCCCGTCCAGTCCAGTCGCATCCCGTCCCGTACCTTCCCTTTCCTTCCCGTCCAGTCTCGTCCCGTCCCGTCCCGTCCAGTCCCGTCTAGTCCTGTCCCGTCCCGTGCCGTCCCTTTCCTTATGTCATGTCCACCATCTTGGACTTAAAAATAAATGCCATTTTCGTTATTTGTGTATTAAATAGCCTAATGACTAACTATTTTCTGTCATCCCATCCCATCTCGTCTCCGTCCCCGTTCCTTTCCCTTTCCCCGTCCTCGTCCCTTCTTTCGACCCCGTCACCGTCCCGTCCCGTCCCGTTCCCTCCCATCCCATTCCACCCCTTCCCGTCCCGTTCCGTCCCCTCCCATCCCATCCCTTCCCTTTCCTTCCCGCCCAGTCCCTTTTCCTCCCCTGCCCTCCCAACCCTTCCGTTTCCTTCCCGTCCCGTCCCGTTATCTTCTATTTTCACCTTCAGGGGACAAATTTTAAAAACTTTGAATGACTTAGTTCAAAATTTGATCTTACAAAATTCCACCCCCTTTTTTATCCCTTTAGGGGTTGAATTTTCAAAAATCCTTTCTTAGCGGATGCCTACTCCCTATGAGAAATCTGCCTGCCAAATTTCAAATGCCGTTTTTGCAATCAACGTCCCAAAAAACCTCAATAACGACAACCATATCGATTTTTAGGTTTATTTACCCCATTTCACCCCCTAACGGGTTGATTTTCTGAAAATCACGAAATACGTGTTTGCTTATTTGTTTTATGGAGTACTTCTACGAAGTTTCAATTCTATTTAATATTATTTTTCCATACAAAATTGCAACCCCAATTTTACCCCTTTAGGGGTTGAATTTCGAAGTATCCTTCCTTATTCCTTGTATACATCATAAAGGAAACCTCTGTGCAAAATTTCAGCTTTCTAGGTCCAAGGGTTTGGGCTGGGCGTTGATGAGTGAGTGAATGAACGAATGAGTGAGTCAGGACTTTCAGTTTTATATATACAGTGTGGTCCATTAAGTGTGCAACAAATGGGACATTTTTTTATTAGTTGTACAATCGAAATTTAAATACCGCCAAAAGTTAGTGCATGTTCGATAACCATATCATATGCCCTTAGAATGGCTTCAAGTCAAACAATATACAGGGCAGGACAAAAAATATGAAATTCGTTCAAGAATAAAGTTACCTTATTTCAAGAAATATAGCAAAATGTCATTGAGAAAAGTTGTTTAGAATCAAACGTTATGCTCAAATACCAAGTCACGGCCTCCTATTCAAATTTTGATTCTTTTTTGGAAAATTTTGTATTACCGCCGTATGATACATATTTTTATTATTCTGATTTTATATGTATTTAAAGTAGCCACAACCACATCACTTTTAAATAACTTTTAGCAACTTGAAGCGTATTTGTAAAATTTACTTGGATTTATATTTTTTTATGTAAGCGTCCACTTCATGTTTGTTGCAACGATATTTAATAGAACTTTAGAATTTCGCAAATATTCTTTTTAACAAGGCAAATGCTTTACTAATAATAATTTACATATGAAAAAACTCTCAATAAAATGAGAATAATAAAAATATGTATCATACGGGGATAATACAAAATTTTACAAAAAAGAATCAAAATTCGAATAGGAGGCCGTGACTTTGTATTTCAGCATAACTTTTAATTCTAAACAACTTTTCTCAATAAAATTTTGCTATATTTTTTGAAATAAGGTAACTTTATTCTTGAACGAATTTCATATTTTTGCCCTGCCCTGTATGCTGTTTGATTTGAAGCCATTCTAAATGCATCTGATATGGTTATCGAACATGCACTAACTTGTGACCCTATTTAAATTTTGATTGTACAACTAATAAAAAAATGTCCCATTTGTTGCACACTTAATGGACCACACTGTATAGACAAATGAAGTTTTGAAGTGGAAAATTAAAATTGAATTAAAATTGCTGTGAAAATTGTTTCCACCTAACATCCGGCATATTTTATTTTCTGTTCACCCCCTTTAAAAACCTTGGTAGCGCTCTGGATTGTTACTATATTATTTGATATCTTTATTTAAAGTTTAAGACAACATTTCTGCACAGCTAAAGAACAGATAAGTAATAACACTCATAGAAAATCATATTCCATCAAACTGCATTTTATATACAACACCTTTTTAAAAAACTGTGCTAGCGCTCTTGATTGCTCTTTATTATTTGATCTCTGTATTGGAAGCTTGAAACTACATTCTTGCACAGTTAAACAACAGTTAAGTAATAGTACCCACAGAACATCGTAATCTGCCAAAATGTCAAATTTTTTAAATAGGGTATAAGACGGTTAATGCAGTAATTGTCGTCCCGATAACAATCCGACAATCGGTGAAATGCAACAAGAATTTCCTTGTTACAGACTCTAATTGAATCCATTGATAAAATATTTACTTTCCGCAAGGCTTACTAGATAGTGAAATACTAAAAAATACCATTTTATTCAAAATTGATTATTTCTCGACAAAATATAGCATCGCCAAAATAGTTACAGGATATAAATGAGTTACTTCCACTATATCTTCCAAAAACATCACACGATTGTCTTTTTTTTGCGCGGAGGTATAATACATGGTGTCCCACGGCATGACGACCATAGCTTAAGAGTGTGTTTCTGAGGTCATCTTAAGTCAAAAATGTCTGATAAACATATGCTCTAAACTCAATCGTAATGAAGTTGCAGGAATTTTAATTTAAAAAAAGGTAAAAAGCGAAGAGCTATTTTTTTATTTAGTGGAATTTTGGAATTTGACGACCATATTATTGCAGTAACTGGATAATGTCCACCTAATTCTTGTATACACACTTGAGCTCTGCTTACAATTGAATAAAAGTATCTTCGAAGAGTGTCATGGTCAGCACGAATAGTTGCTGCAGCATCCATAATCTTAGGAATAAGCTCTTTTCAGAGCTGAGCTGGTCTTGTCGTACACAATACTTAATTTGCAGCAATAGTTAACAGAATAAGGAAACAAACAACTATGCATAGTCAACATGATTTTGTTTTCGTGAAATATCAGTATCTATGAATTTTTAATATTCAAAATGCTTGTAATTGTGTTTCGAATGAGTTTTATATATACAGTGTGTCCCATAAAGTTCCCTACAAATGGGAAACTTTTTTATTATTGGTTTCTCAGAAAATTTTATTCTTTATAAAATTCTCTGCATGGCTTCAAAACCTAAAATCAAAAACCAAATGACCGAAATATTGCGTAGTATACAGGGGAGGGTCAAAAACATAAATTCCTCTTGGGAGTAAAGTACTCTTATTTTTAAAAATACAAAAAAGTTTTATAAGAATTAATTGTTTAGAATGAAAAGTTATGCTCAGATTCAAAAGCATGGTCTTCTATTCGAAAAATTAATATTTTTTCAATTTTTTTGAATATTGCCTCTCTTTATTTAAGAACAGTACAACTGTGCTAATGTTTCTTTAAATTAAGTCCTATACAGTCACTTTTCAGGAATACTTAAAATATTAAAACGAATTGGAAGAATATACAATAATTTTTATTTTTTTATTCAATCGTTAGCTGCATGCCTGTAGAGCAGCTATTTAGCACATTATTTTTTTTTTGTAAAAATGGTTTTCTTGCATTAAAATGAATCAGGTAATAATCATTTGCAAACGTTTAAACCCTTACGTAATTCAAAGCGCTTCAGATTTTTCTTCAAATTATTTATTGAATGCTGGCACATAACAAAATATGAAAAAAACTACTATAGCCATGGGAAACAAATTTGTAAGACAAACGTTTAAACCCTTATACATATAATTCAAAACGCTTCAGATAATCCTTCAAACTATGTAACAACAACTAGATGTTTTGAAGGATGTAAAAGTAAACGTTACAACAGGATATAAATAAACACATTTTCATATTACACTATGAAATAAAACTAAAATAACACACAATTTATTATTGAAATATTTAAAAACACTTTTAACACACTAGAAATTAACTGATAACATAAGATAATAGCTTATTGAACAGCTGCTTCAATATATCCTCCCAATCTCTCCATGCAAACTAAAGTTCTTTTTGAATTTTTTTTAACACATTTTTTATTTGGCTAGAGGTAATTGAATGGACTGCTTCTGTGAACACTCTTTCTAAATGGTCAATATCCTGAAATGGTCTTTTTTGATATACCTTTTGTTTTAAGTAGCCCCACAAAAAGAAATCCAATGGAGTAAGATCCGGAGATCTCGCTGGCCAAGAATTTTCAAAATACCGTCCTATAACTCTCCCGTTAAAAATATTATGTAGGTATTCTCGTACATGTGCTATGACACGGTGCTCCATCATGTTGATACCACATTTCGGACCTTTCGACGATGGTTCGTTCATGTAGAAATTCAAAAATTTGGTTTGTAAGAAATCCAAATACCTTTCAGAGTTCATGGTTTGTCTAAAGAAAAATGGTCCTAATATTCTGTTCTTATACATCCCGCACCAGACATTTGTTTTGAAGGAATACTGGTGACGAGATTGGATCGTAAAGTTGGGATTAGTATCACTCCACCACCGGCAGTTTTGAGGGCTAACTACTCCATTCGATGTAAATTTCGCTTCATCGGTAAACAGAATTTTTCTCGCAAAAAGCGAATTATCTTCAAGCTCTCCTTGAAACCATCCACAAAATTCAAACCTTTGATCAAAATCTGCCTGGTTTAAGGTGTGAATAAATTTTGGTTTATATGGCCGGAATCGATTTGATTTAAGAATTCTATCAATTGTATTCTTACTTATGTTATTCGACAATATATCCGACCTTTTTCGTAAGGAATCCTTGGAATTTTCAACAGCAGACAGTATCACATTGTTAACTGTATCCTCTGTGGTGACTGACGGTTCATGAGGTGTCTTGAACTGATTGGTAACACATCCTGTAGTTTTGAATTTACTTAGTACATCCCGAATTGTAGTAAAGTGTACGTTTTTTTCTGGGTGTCTATTATTAAAAATAACTGCGGCTTCCCTATATGTTTTGTAATTTTCACCGACAATTAATGTTAATTCTATTTTATCTTGAAGAGTTAGCTTTACAGGCATTATAACGTTTTAGACGCTTACTTCAACGAAGACAACTCAATCTGACATTCTATTTCTGACATTCGTTTGTTGTCTTACAAATTTGTTTCCCATGGCTATAGTAGTTTTTTTCATATTTTGTTATGTGCCAGCATTCAATAAATAATTTGAAGGAAAATCTGAAGCGTTTTGAATTACGTAAGGGTTTAAACGTTTGCAAATGATTATTACCTGATTCATTTTAATGCAAGAAAACCATTTTTACAAAAAAAATAATGTGCTAAATAGCTACTCTACAGGCATGCAGCTAACGATTGAATAAAAAAATAAAAATTATTGTATATTCTTCCAATTCGTTTTAATATTTTAAGTATTCCTGAAAAGTGACTGTATAGGACTTAATTTAAAGAAACATTAGCACAGTTGTACTGTTCTTAAATAAAGAGAGGCAATATTCAAAAAAATTGAAAAAATATTAATTTTTCGAATAGAAGGCCATGCTTTTGAATCTGAGCATAGCTTTTCATTCTAAACAATTAATTCTTATAAAACTTTTTTGTATTTTTAAAAATAAGGGTACTTTACTCTTAAGAGGAATTTATGTTTTTGACCCTCCCCTGTATACTACGCAATATTTCGCTCATTTGGTTTTTGATTTTAGGTTTTGAAGCCATGCAGAGCATTTTATAAAGAATAAAATTTTCTGAGAAACCAATAATAAAAAAGTTTCCCATTTGTAGGGAACTTTATGGGACACACTGTACATATATGTTCATAACCATTTTTTACTTCCCTATCTAAAAGACGAAGGAAGTATTGTAATCGCGAAAAAAATACCATCCGAGATTTCTTCAGATCTTTACGTTTCAGGGTCCCTCGATGACGAAAAACAGGTTTTCTCAATTCCGTCTGTCTGTCTGTCTGTCTGTCTGTCTGTCTGTCTGTCTGTCTGTTGGCGGTATAACTCAAAAACTATTTTCTTGGAGAAAAATAATATTTTGCATACACATTATGTATTTACCTGGCATGAACCTTAGAATATTTCAGAGAAATATATGCAGGGTAAGCACCTTAACAAATTAAGTTTTGTTTATTTTTGCTTTAACTTTGAAATAGATGGAAGTAATAATTTTCACATAGGTCAGGCTTTACACTTGCCGAAAATAAGACTCAACAGATACAGGATAATATCACAAAAGAGTCGAAACGTTTCAACAATAAGACCGTTCCTTTATATAGAGGCGCGCGCGCCGCACTCATTTCAATAAGGCTGGCTGGATGGCGCAGTACGACTTATCGATGCGGTTACGATCGCTACGCAGATGCGGCGGAGTTCAAACCCCAGCGAAATACAATTTCTTTTAATTTGCTAATTGGTCTAATTCGCTCGAGGGAAGTTCCATGTAAACCCCTTTACAGATATTTAGATTTAATCTTGAGTTGATGCTCTATTACCGGCTTTCTGGTCTTCTTTAATTATTTCATTATCAATAGCCATATGTTTTTCGTAACCGCTCCTACGAGCATGCGCTGCCCTTTTTTGATGCTGAGCAGAATTCCTTTCGAGTTCAATTGTTTTATACCATGGCAAATTGTAGGCAAGGAAGATTTTTGTTCATAAAAGCTAAATCTAAACTCTCGTTGTACTCATAAGAGTTTAAACCTTTTTAGAAATCATAATAAATCATGAGTCGGAAATGCTCTCTGGTTAACTTCATTTAGAGACGAAATAGTATATTTCAAATCAAGGTATGCAAGAGCACTTTCTTAACGAAGTTTGAATACTATTTTTTCCCAGCCGGCCTCAGTGGAGCAAAATTTGACACTATAAAAATAATTCAACAGACTGTTAAAGTTGTTAAAGGTGACAATATCCTGCAAAATATGCAGCATGTTTTCCGATTTTATGCTGTTCTCAAAATGTTTCTAAACAGTTTTATTCGTAACTCTGAAAACTTAAAACTTTTGTCGTTAAAAAATCGCTTTACTATTTATACTTTTTGAGGTTATGTCCACTGAGGTCGAACTGTCAAAGCAGTTTTGGTTGGATTAAAAAATGAAGCGCGGGCGCGCACGGCGATTTTTAGCCTCTCCTGTCGTGAGTACGCGTGCGCGAGATGTTAATTTAATTCCTTCGAATGAAGGGCCACTCACTTAAGGTTTTGTACTTACTGCATCAAAAGGATGTGAACACTCACAGAATGCATTCCTAATTCCTCGTATAAACAGACTGTAACACAAGTCATAAAGTCAATTATCCGTTAACTATCAATATGTCAGCTGTCAGAATCAGCACGCGTCAGCAGTCAGCTAACATGCGGTACAGTCTCTTCATAAAAATTGCATGATTTACTTTCTTACCTAGGTGAGAAAAACGAACTTTCTTACCTCAGATGAGGTGAGCAATGCCTACTATTCTAACCGGCTGGGAAAAAAATAGGTTTTCTCAATTCCGTCTGTCTTTCTGTTTTTCTATCTGTCTGTGTGCCTGGAAAGAATACGATATTTTGCATGCGGATTATCTGTCTTTCTGGAATGAAATTAAAAAAAATCGGTAAAAAAATATAACGTTATCTATTTTTGCTTTAACTCAAGAACTATTACTTAAATGAAAGTTTAGGTTTTTACCCCTACCGAAAAAGGGCATATTTTAAACCCAACATATACAGGGTAAATACCTTACAAAAATAAAAGTTTGTTTATTTTTGCTTTAACTGAGATATAGATAAAAGTAGGCCAAGCGCCTTCATGGGGTGTTAGTGCCTCACCACCACCATATTAATAATTTACACATAGCTCAGGCTCTACCCTCGACGAAAATAGAACCCAACCAATACAGGATAAATGTAAAAAGAGACAAAAAGTGGCAACGAATAAGAGCTGTGGCTTTAATGGTGCTGCATCGCAAAGATTCAAACGGACCCGTGTTGCGACGCGGGTCGAGCGTTCAGTTCGCATTCGCAGGGTTTGAAGTTCGAGTCCCATCGCCGGTAATCTTCTTTTGTTTGAAAATTGATAAAATTCGCATTGCGAAGTGTTTCCTTTTATTGTTTCCATATTAGCAGGAACGTTAAGATATTTTAACATCTAGTTTCCTTGGTTTTTAAAATTGTTTAGTGTCACAACATCCACTTGCGTGTGAAATTGTGAGTAAAGCCCTTTACAAAGTTTTTACTTCTAATGTCACAAAAAAATTAACAACTCGGTTCTAACTAAAGTAACTTCAACAACTAAACCTCAAATGCAGATAAAAAGTTGCTGTAACTAATAATGTATGTTTTGTTTTTCACGGCCTAGTAGGTTTTCTTATTCTCAATAATTATAGCTTGCCCTCGCCTTTAATGGGGGTTGATTGTAGTTTCGTGTATTAAGATTACGATATCAAAAACCTTTCTTACTTAACATCATTAGAATTTGGTTATCTACATGTATATGTACATTTATGTATGCTCTACGCTAAATACTAAATATACATTTGATTATTCCGTACAGTATGAATAACATCGAAAGGTAAAAAAGAATATCGGCTATCAATAAACAAATAATGAAGAAAATTTCAAACTTAACGTTGGCAATAGTAGTTTTTTTTGTAAAACTTCTCGGCGGATATTGATAAAACCACGATGAGCAATAATGAGGCTAACTAAAATGTTCACCAGTGATGTGCAAATAATGGCAATAATGCCATGAAAGGTTTTGCAATCCAGCTAGAAGATTGTCTATGCAGCATGTGGTATGCCGCAGCACACTATTGATCAGCACGACGTCTCGGCGGGCCGCCAAAACTGCCGCCCTCCAAACTTCTTCTAAACTACCTGCTACATTACTGTTAAAACTAACAAGGGTACGAGATTATAAAAAAACTAGGGCATATATTGATAACGACGTGCAGACGCTAACGTTGCCTTAAAAATTAGAAGACGCTAAGCGCTCCAATAAAATCAAGATTTTAAATTGGGCTGTCTGCAGATATAAGACAATTTCCCTGGAGCGCAAACAAGAAACAAATGGTTTCTTGTAAGTATTTTCTTATAGCTGTTTTACTATTTTCTAATTATGAAATTCTTGTAACGATCTACACGCTCTTGCTGTTGTTTAAAAACCTGCACGTAATTACTGCAGTTGTAATTTAACATTAAAAACGATCTTTCCGATAAACAGTCGTGTTCATTAAAGAATTGTACAGCATTTGTACTTTGTCAACATAAATTAATCACACAAAGTTCAAAAACGTACTATATATACAAATATTTTGAAAGTATACATCTAGGTCTACCTAGTTAATGATACAGTGTGAGCCTTTGTTGAGTACTAACACAACCAACAATAAACTTACAGCTGTCGCTGTACAAAACGCTTTTGAACAAGACTGTAACTACCTAAAGTAAAAATGCGCAAACATTACGTTCTATTTAAAATGTCTTTATATTTATGTATATACATGTATATACAGCGCGAGTTTTTTTATGTTTAGCATGGGGATCTTGACAAGTATTGGAGATAGCGAGAGGTTACTTTAGAAAAGTAGCAGTTATACCATCATGCTTAAATTCTGCTTTTGTTTTTCAAAGGATGGCCATGGCTTACTAGATATTTTACAAAAACTAAAATTCCCAATTTTCTTACTATGTATCTAGCGCTCATATTATTGAATTTAGGAAAAAGTGTAGAAATATAAGTTTTAGATATATTTAAGCTTAAAAAGTTGAAATTATTTCGTTTTTTATACAGCCTGTCATTTTCGAGTTATGACGTAAAGTTGTGTTTTTTAATAGAAACAATAGTTGGCCATGACATCAAAGAAATATTTTTTACCAATTACGACGATATAAAGCTTGGTATGATTCTTTCAAAAAATAAAGGAGTTACGTCGTTTTTCATTTTTATTTACCAAAATAACATAGTAGGCTATGTAAAATATTTCAAAGCTTAAAAATTTTACGTACAATATTAATTTTAAAGGCCAGGGTATTATAGGAAACTACTGGAAAACTACAATCTCACATACAAATCAACATCCTACGAAACTATTCTAAAACAAAATTAAGAAATAACAAAGGAGCGATAATCAAATGAAACGACTGTTTATATATGTTCGATAAGACCACCGTTATTATATATATATATATATATATATATATATATTTCTAAAAGTCCAGACTCACTCACTCATTCACTCACTCACTGACTCATCAACGCCCAGCCCAAACCCTTGGACTTAGAAAGCTGATATTCTGTACAAGGAATAAGGAAGAATATTTCGAAATTCAACCCCTAAAGGGGTAAAATAAGGGTTCCAATTTTGTATGGAAAAATAATATTAAATAGACATTTCGACTTGAAACTTTGTAGGAGTACTCCTAAAAACAAATAAGCAAACACGTATTTCGTGAATTTCCGAAAATCAACCCCTTAGGGGGTGAAATGGGGTAAACAAGCCTAAAAATCGATATGGATGTCGTTATTGAGGTTTTTTGGGACGTTGATTGCGAAAATGGCATTTGACATTTGGCAGGCAAATTTCTAATAAGGAGTAGGCATCCGCTAAGAAACGATTTTTGAAAATTCAACCCCTAACGGGGTAAAAAAGGGGTTGGAATTTTGTAAGATCAAATTTTGAACTGTAATTCAAAGTTATTGGAAATTTGTCCCCTGAAGGTGAAAATAGGAGATGACAGGACGGGACTGGACGGGAAGGGATGGGATGGGGTGGGAGGGGAAACGGGGGGGACGCAACGGGACGGGACGGAGACGGGAAAAGGGACGGGGACGGGGATGGGATGGGATGGAATGACAGGAAAGAATTAGTCATTATTTAATACACAAATAACGAACCTTGCGCGTACAAAGTCGCGGGTAACAGCTAGTTAATACATAAATGCATCGTTTCAAAATAGGATTAATGTCTTTTTTCATCACTTGAACTGCACTTCTTTCCCCATTTAATCGTTTATCTATTTCCAATACTTATCAAAATCCGCATGCTAAGCATTTAAAAACCCTGTACATATAAAACAATTAACGCATTTGTTGTTGGAATTTCATTTGTATACGCAAGGGAAGTAAACTAAACTTTACTTCTGGGGAATTTACCGAAATATAGTCACATATTAAGCAATAGTCTTAATTCGTTGATTGTGTATTATTAACAATCATTATTAAACGACCAGCTGATTGTAGCAGATTCCGAGGATTCACTACAAAAAGCAGCTTTTAAATTACAAGTGATGAAGAAACACAATCTCAAAATCTCAATAAATTAAACGAAAATAATGGCATTTTGCGGTAACGAACCAGTTCTATCGAAAATTGTACTAAATAACAAAATAATGGAACAAGTAAATAGTTTCAAATTCCTGGGCTGTATAATATCGTATCTTGGAGAAACTGACATACACATAAAGATTGAAAAATTCAATTACTACAACGGTACAATAAAAAGAACACTCAAAAATAAAGTCCGACCTAAAACATTGATGAAATTCTACAAAGTGGCTTCGGTTCCTGCTTTTACATATGGCAGCGAATGCTAAACCCTAACAAAGAAAGATGAACATAGAATAGAAACTTCTGAGATGCGATTTCTACGACCTACAGCTAGCTACAGCCTACGGGATAGAAAATTAAATGCAGATATAAGAGAAGAGCTTAATATTTTTGACTTTAATTGTAAAATAAAAGAATACAGACAACGATGGCAAGAACATCTGGAAAGAAGAAATCTAGGAAGGCCGAAAAGGAGATGGAAAGATCAAACAAACTAATACAGAATGAACGTAATATCGCAACGGATGAATGTCCAAAACTTGAAGGAGAAGAAGAAGAAGAAGATTAAAATAATTAATTTCTATATGACTTCTTTGTGGAGTGCTGTATCCAATATTAGACGTTGATGTGAGCATCAACGCGACATTTTTAATCGCGCTTGGCGTCGTACACGTTGTATGTGTCATGTTCTTAGGAAATATCTTCTCTGAGGTGGTTACTCGTAGCCTTCCACGCGAACGTGTACGTATACAGTCGGTGTTACTAAGCTGCAGACTCCGCAGGTAGATTTGTTTATTTTAAACAGACGATTAAAAACAACTCAAGGATGTGCCCAATATCCACCCCGAAATCTGATTTATGAAAGACCAGCTCACAAATAAAGGAGGGGGGGGAGGGGCCGCGGGCTAACATCATTTTATTCAAACGTTACCGGAAGCTTAGGGCGCCGTGAGGACTGTAAAGATGTACTAATCAGTGACATAAACAATGTATTTATTTAAACTTACGGCCCTAATACACCGAAAAAATATATCAACTGCGCCCTGTTAAATACCAAACCGAAAAGTATTTATTGATTAATACTGTAACGTTAGTGATACAGTGAAAATACTAATTCAAAGTCATTTGGAATATAACTATTTAACTGAAAATTAAAATTTGAGTGCCTTAAGATAAACATTCAAAATGAATCGAGGTTCAAATAAACGGTTCAGCTCCAAACAACTGTTATAGTAGTAACATCAGGTTCGTTGTATTAAAATAAACCCAGAATTAAAATTATTGTTACTGTATAAATTATTGCAGAAGATCCAACCAAGGAATAGTATATTACGAGAATTATGCAAGCAAAAAGGATTTGACTAATAAGAGCGCTTAGAATCGATATTCGGACGAAGTTATAACACTCTAGTTGAAATAAGCATCAACTGGTGCTCAAATAGAAAGCTATTTACTGACATAGTTAGCGTATTGGACCATAGGACGAAGCTTTTAGAAGGCAATTCAGGTATAGCTACGGTACAGTTTATCGTATTATTAACAGAAAAATGAAGTTTCTCGCACAATCGCCGTGTGGCGCACATATATAGTTAAATTACCCGTGCACCATTCTTGATAAATAGAAAATACAGCATAAATGCAGAAAATACACAAAAAAAAATTTGTAAACAACTGTAGTTGATTGTTAATAACAAAATTATAATAAAGATAAATTGATAAAACAACTAATGGTTGTCCACTAATTAAAAAGAAAAAGTAAGACCTGCAATAACATCCACAATAGACGTAATTCGATAAGATGTGTATTTCACTCGTAGCGAGAAGCGTGGGCTGTGACATCGCACACCTGAGAAGTTGAAAGTGGAAAATCTAGATGAGTCTACTAGAGCGCAATCATGGTACCAGGTAATTAAGTTTTTCCAGCACCAACTTTGCAAGCCAACAGATGAGAGAACGATTAATACGAGGCTACATCAACGTCCATAAATGTGGCAGATAGCATGATGGATCTTGGGATCACTCATAGAAAGAGCAGAAGGGAAAAAAAGGAATAAAAAAGACAAAGGCATAAAAACAAATTCGACTGAACGTTAGACCATGTAAAAGTAATGATAACAATAATACCAGAGGTGGTCAACAAGTGTTTTATACCCAAATACTATTGTTACGTTTTTACGTTCGTGCTATTTCAAAAAAATTTTCGACGCTTCTTGTATTAAACATTTATTTACAACTATTAATTATTATTATTATTTACAAACACCAGAATTTCTTAAACTACGAACTATTTCTAACAACGATACACTAATTAATAATTACGGCTTAACAGTAATGATTTATATAGTTATACACTCTATTTATTTACACTGGATTAAACATCAATTATTTATGTGGCTATTTATTTTATACGCGTCTATTTATTTAGCAGCTTGCGCCTTTCGAGCTGTATTCGAACTGAACTCAGGACTGCGGGAGAACTGCTCGCTATTCCCGCTCGCGAGTATATATATTGCCAGATAGTTCCTTCTGGAAAACGTCTAGAGTTCGCTCGACGTTTCTGGCAACTCTGACGTGTCACGCGCAAGATCGTTTCTGGAATGTTCTGGAAGACTGACTCACGCCGTCTCATGCAGCTGCCTCCAAGGTCGTTCTGCAATGCTGTCGCACGGGACGCTGAGTCATATTTCTGGGGCGACGGCCTAGTCCCACGATCGTTACACTATTAAATCCTGAATTAATCAGATGAGTGTAGTAATTTACCAAACCAATGAAACCAATGTGCACCAGATTATACGAGGGTGTATCAAAATTTAAGTTGCACTCAGCGCTACCTATCGTAGTTTTATAGAAGCAACATGGCGACTTAGAGGTGCTCTGGCATCCTTTGTCTTCTACCTGTTAGCAAAGTTTCAAACACTTACAATTCGTAATTTGAACGTAACTGTCATTCACAATAGCGCGGCAGCTTGATTTGTACTCCAAATTAGAAGTTCGAGGAACTGTGCGCATTGTCACTGGGGATGAGACGTGGGTGCATCATTTTATTCCAGAAAACAAAGCGGATTCAATGGTTTGGAAACACCCGAGCTCACCTGTAGCAAAAAAGTTTAAAGTCTCGACGTCTGTCGGAAAGGTTATGGCGACGGTATTCTTCGACAGCGAAGAACCTCTTATACTGAATACATGTCGAAAGGGACAACAATAAACACTGAAACGTACTGCCAGACATTAAAAAACTTAAGAAAAGCTATTAAGGAGCGCAGAGCTGGAAATCTGAGTGCAGAAGTCATATTGTTGCATGACAACGCAACTCCCCACAAGGCCGCCGTTACGCAGGAGCTTCTTCGGAAATTTAAGTAGGAAGTGTGGCAACACCCACCTTACAGCCCGGATTTAGCGCCCTGCGATTACCACTTGTTCCCTCGAATGAAGAAGGAGCTCGGAGGAAAGCGTTTCGCGAACGACAACGAGGTCAAAGAATACGTAGAAAAATGGCTAGGCAAAATTGGAGGAGAATTCTATTGTCTTGGTATTCAAAAATTAGTGTCACGTTCATGAAAATGTATAGAAAAATTAGGTGACTATGTAGAAAAATAGTATAAGGATGTGTATTTCAGAAAATATACTTTTCATTTTTTATACCCTTAGGGCCGGTTGCAGAAAGCAATGTTAAGTCTCGTGTTAGCTAACATTGCGTCAAAGTGAACAAAATCGCATCAAATTTTGTTTACTAATGTATTAGTTACCATAAGCATTTGAGATTTGATTCGTTTTTGTTCACTTTGACGCGATGTTAGCTAACACCAGACTTAACATTGCTTTCTGCAACCGGCCCTAACAGTACGTTTTTTATGGGGGTGTGCAACTTAAATTTTGATACATCCTCGTAGTACATTTTTCGAGATAAATTCTCTCACAAAGCGTCATCTAAGGAAGCCCTTCTAAAAAACGTCTTATAACTTCGGAAGTATAATTTTTAGAAAGGAAATGGAAACCGTAAAATAGCCCCACCCTGCATACGGAAGATTTTCAAAAAAGGAATACCAATTTCGAATTTAAAAAAATACTATAAACGCAACCTGAAATAAACCACGACGCTTAAAGCTGTCGAATTCACAGAAATAACAGGTGGAAAGCGAAAATAATATTTTCTGTCGGTAACGGGTTTATAAATTGAAATTACTATTTAAATACTATATTTAGTAGGATACCTAAATAAACAAAAAATTAAATTGTATTCATTTGATTATATTCTAAATGGTTATAAATCACATTATCAAAATAATTATAAAAACAACTGATCTTAAGTGCAATTTAACATATAGAAATATGTACAAATTCAAATAAAACTATTCCTTGGCTTATTTTAAAACAAAAGGTTTCGATCAATATGCGTCCGCAAGTTCTTCGTTTTCGAACTTGAGAGAAAACATCGCGAATATTATTAATTCTTGAAAACGCGTTGGCTTAATAATTACAAATTTGATGTTTGTACATACGGCGCCAACACATTTTGGTGTTGATAAACCATATTTCAATTCTTTGCACGATTGAATAAGGAAAATAATATGCTAGAAGTTTTTTCATTTTTTTTAAATGCTTGGTTCGAACTCTACAGAAAATGCCTCTTGGATTTTAGTTAAAATGGGTCGTATTTGTATTTGCCATTTTGTATTTGTGTAGGTTGTCATAAGACAAAATTGAAAGTGTTGACGTTTTACAAGAAATAACTTACAAATGGAAACAATGTGTTCAAATATCTAAAGCATAAATATACGATTCCTTTTTCTCTCAACTTCACCACACTGTATATTGAAAACAAAGAACTTGCAGACCTATATTATAGAAACGTTTGGTCTTAAATTAAGTCGAGAAACATGTCAGTCATTTTTCTACATGTACCTAGGAAACACCCTGTATACAGGATTCGGGGATGAAAGATATTTCGACTATGTATAGTCAAGTACTAAAATACATACTTACATGCACCACACACTGGGGTATACCTCACCCCAATAAAAAAAGCTGAGATAAACATTGAAAACGAAAATATTAAGACAATAAATTTGTTTTATGGGATAGTGAAAATATATGATTAAGGACAATTTTAGAGGTTTGAATATAATGGCGTCAATAGTATACAAAAATTGCTTATTTATCGATTTGGTACAAAATAAGTATAAAAAGAACAGGTTCACATATCTTCTTATTTAAAAAAAACTAAAATAATATTAAAGTAAATATAAACTGTATTTCAAACTATACATAACTGTAAACATAATGTAACATCATAAACATTTTTTGTTGAAAAATGACAGTTCGGAAAGCGAATTGTGACCAACCTAAAATTATATGAAAGGTCTCATGTAACTATATAACTTTTGTAAAGACAGCAACCGCTTTGACAACAAAAAGTTCAAAAATTAACAAATGTCGAGTATGTCACGCAAGACAGATGTAAACATGCTAATTCAAGAACAACATAACCTACCAATGCTGTCAAAATGATGTAGTGCCACCTTCATGGTCTGCCGAGCCTGAGGGCCGCTCATGAGGTTTTCTTAAGTTATCGGAATGTGGATGTCAATTTCTTTCCGTGCTTACCTTTAACTCTGAAATGCTACATTATCGGCATCATTCTGTCTGGATACGTTTTCAGACCCATTTTCACCGTTTTTAAAATTTTTAATTATCTCTGCAAATATATTAGGAAACAAATATGCAATTTTAAATTTAGCATAAAATAGCGGAAACCATAAGCCCAATCGTTTGTTATCATCTCTCAACGAAGACTAAGCAGTTATTGATCTAAGAATTAAGTTTGTCTCCGAACGGACAAAATTATACTCTTGTGACGTGTTTTAGAGCCGCAGAATACATGACTTCGGTACGTTCTCGTCGTTGCTGAACAACAAGAAATAACAGTGCGGAAATGTACTCGTTGCTAAGACGAGAAGAAATAACAGTACGGAAATAACTTTTCCGGTCTAGGCTGTTAAAAATGTAATGTAAGTTAGAGACACGAAGAAGAGATCCAAGTTATATTCTTTATAATGAATAAACCACTTTAACCATATTATAAGACCATCAAAAAGATTATAATTTGTGACAAAATTGACTTCATTTTTATCTAACTAATTTAAGTGACATATGTTTATCGGCGACAGGGAATTATTCAACTGGTAATTTAAAAGATACATTCAAAGATCTGTAACGAAGTACAACATTACATTTTTGATGAATGGACGTCACAAGAAAAATTATTCAAACTTGGTGTTGTTAATTTTAATCATACATTTCGATAAAATATTGAGCAATACGCTCTGAAATTATTCCTAGTTATTTTCAGCAATATAAGGGACTAAACTCACAGTAAGATATCTGGATAA
Organism: Agriotes lineatus; assembly: GCA_940337035.1. Lineage (NCBI taxonomy): Eukaryota > Metazoa > Arthropoda > Insecta > Coleoptera > Elateridae > Agriotes > Agriotes lineatus. The sequence continues at coordinate 22,918 of CALNHX010001970.1, read as the reverse complement.
GAGAGAACGAACAGAGAATTTTACATTACTCGCATTTCTCTTTCGAGTATGTTTGTAAAAATAAACGTGGTTATGTCGAAACATTTTGCTACAACTGACGTTTAATTTTCCAACTGTCATTGTGCTGAATCGGATCAAAAGTTAGTAAAACCGTCCATTTCCATTTGCATCACAAGCATGGCTCTGCAAACGAGGTTCAGCTGAAATATGAATTTGTTATCTTTTATTCCGGATGTTGGCATTCGCGCAGCAACAACAACGCGAACGTCTCGGTTATTTTATTTAATCTGTTTGGGAAATCTGCAAACATCTACCTATCAGCCTCACGATAAACATAGAGCTACCTTTCTGACAACGGCAATAAATCAAACTTATTTTGATGGAACTTGAAAGTTTTTCTGTGCAAGAAGTTTTCAGGAAATCCTCTGTTGGGAAAGATCGGCATAATGCGGGCATGGAAGTTTCTTTAACGCGACAGTCTGCGCCATCGGCGTAACCACCATTTTAGTATTCCTGTCGTTAAAATAATAATGAGGAACGTTTCAGCGTCGAAATATCAGAAGCATAAAATTCGTTACGCTACATTAATATCAATAACAAGACGCTGCTTTTAAAATACAGAAAATGCGAGAGCATTTGATTATTTCACCACAGAAATCAAAAATAGGCCCTTTATGTTTCGTTTCCATTAGCGTTTGAAAAGGAGTTAAAATTCTAATTTCAATTGAATAAAATACAATGGACGTCAGTTTATTGAGCTGTAAAGTTATCCCTCACAAAGAAAATCTGTTTTTGGTTTTCAAATGCTATTGCTTTAAAAATATATAAGAACAGTTACCGTTCATTTTGTTACTTAGAATAAGCGAGTTAAATAATAACATTTAAGAACTTAGCTGTATTACAGAGGTTAATTGATATCGTCTTGTGGTACATAATATAATGGTTTACAGTGGTATAAGCTTCTTATTATAAAATTATTGCTCTTAGATTACGATATCTGGCATTCAAAAACGTAAGTATAGTTTGAAATTATGATTGCAAACAAACGCTTTTAAAGGTTAAATTGTGGTGTAGGTTATGCACATAATTTGATTCTAAAATAATTGTTTGGATATTAACATAAATGTCATGTTAAGGTCGAGCCCCTGCTAGTTGAGTGCACACCAGCAATATATTTTTTGTAATTACATTTATGGAAACTCCAGGGAGTTGCCTCACTCTTAATTTAGCAAGTAAATAGTTGTTCACTATTATTGCCAAAATACCATTAAATGCTAATAGAACGCTGAGCTGTACTGCTGTAATACATTTTAGTAATTTACAACGTAATTAAACATACGTACGAGTTTATAACAAAATAAATTTAGCAAATAATTCACCTGCTCACATTGGATATGTAATTATCCTTCAAATGGAATTAAACCGTTGTCTGGAGTTCCGTATTTTTAAATTAAGTATTAAGGCGTTCTTGTTAGAAAAAAAAATTTTCTATAGCAAATGTTAAAGTGTGCTTTTATCAAGTCAAAACAAAAGGTCAAGTTTTACTTTAACAGCAAGGGTAGATAAAGTAGCACTTTAACATCAAGGATAGATAAAGTAATTTAATTTTTTAACTTTTGTTTAAATTAAATATGACAGCTTCGTATTATCGTAGCAACCCCATCTAGCTACTGACATTTTGAAATGTGATTGACTGTCCTTATTTTCTTTTAAAATTGTTAAAGTTCTTGCTATAGAAAAAAATGTTGTATTATACACGACGATAAAGTTATTTCTATCCACTCTTGAATCATTAACGTCTCGACTTCGTCTCGACGTTAAACGATTCACTCGTGGATAAAATTTAACTTTATCGTCTTGTATAATAAATTACTATTACTTTGTTCTTGATCCTATATTCTGATATTTTATGCAAATTTTTTGTGACAATTTCCATACAATCCTGCACTGTTAAAGAACAATAAAACTTTATCATTATTGTGACTATAAATGAACAACATAAATAAAATTGTGTGGTTTCCATGTTTACCAACAGTAGCATGCTAGGTATGAAAGCGTTTCAATTAAACGCCTAGTAGATTATAAAGTACTAGCAAGGTCCCCGTTTCTTGTCGGGATACAAACTTTTATTTTTATATCTTAAATGAAGTTGTTAAGTCATTTTGCTGTTTTAGATGCTTAATTGCATTTCACGCCTTTAGGGCAATTTGTTGCTACGTTAAAACCATTTTCAATCTTTGCGCACAAGTACAATCTTATCTTCCGCACATTTGATTTAGGTCATTTTGGTATTTTAAATAGCCACCTAGGCTTTAGGGCAGCGTGCCCGTATGCTAAGCCCTTTTAGTTCTTTATTTGGCTCCATCGCCTAATTCCAGAATCACGATGTCGCACATATTTAGCTCCAAAAGCAGTATTTTTCGTCGGTTGGAGCTCCCCTCTGATGGCGTTTTTCCGAATTCCGAATCTTCTAGAAAGCACGCCGCTGAGGCGTGATACCATTGGTGCCGGCATTAAGTTGTTTCATTTTATCGCCCCGCGATTGGCTGCCAAGGTTTAGTCACGTGGGGACGCGACCAAGGTGACCTTTGCCAGCGCTTTCCTCTGGGAATTCAGCCGAGAGCCGTCGATCAAACAAGAGGTCGGATAGTGTGTTCGTTCGTGCGACGCTTCCACCCTTGGCGGGGGCGTCAGCCTTTTTCCCGTCGAGTGCTGCTTCAGCACGTATGTGACATACGGTTTCGCCTTAAGTGGCAGTTGTCCGCAGCCCGTTGCAAAGAACGCTCGTGTGGTGGTTGTGAGTCGGAGTTTTTCGAATTGTCTTCGGCGTAGCGTGGGTGTTTGGAGCCCAGTTCCTGCTTCCGTAAGTAAGGGGTCGTGCCCCCTTCATCTCGACCTACGAGGATCTGTTCCGCAGAACGAAAGTGGCCCATTTTTCGTCGTCCCGTTGTACGCGTCCTGGACGCGTCTCACGTCGCCATTAAGGCGGTTGTGCACTCATTCCTATAGCCGTTGTAACATCGAAGGTACCTGCCACCTACGACTGCAGCCTGTCGCAACTCAACTGTACCAGGCTCCCTCGCCGCCTACGCATTAAGGTATGTGTCTTTGACCTGATTACCGCTGTAAACGCGAGTGCTAATTTAATCTTCGCTGTCCGCTGCATAAGGCGTCGCGCCAGCATATTGGTGCATTCCTTCAGAATTGCAGACTGTCCATATCGCGAGTGCTAATTTAATCTTCGCTGTCCGCTGCATAAGGCGTCGCGCCAGCATATTGGTGCATTCCTTCAGAATTGCAGACCGTCCATGTCGCGAGTGCTAATTTAATCTTCGCTGTCCGCTGCATAAGGCGTCGCGCCAGCATATTTGTACTCATTACTACTCATTACTGCTCATTACTGCTCATTACTGTTCATTACTGTTCACTACTGTTCAACATCTGTCGCTAAGTTTAGAGCGCGCGTGCCAGCTGGTGCCCTTAATTATAGTCTAAGTATAGATATAGGGCGACGCACTCTGCCGCCCCATTGTAACCCGAAGTTCAATACATGATTGGTTAGTTAAGGGAATTATTGTTTTGTTTCGACTTGTGCATGTTGTGTTACAGATAGACGCCCCCTTCATTGTACTGATTCTTGTACGACGGAACGAGGGAGCTTTGAGCGTGCAGGTGGGTGAGACAGCTGCGTAGTCGCGGTCGGATTGACACCTAATTACAATCCTTGCATAAGGCAATCCCGAAATTGTTATTTGACCTTGCAACTCTTGAGTAATCCTATTGGCGGAGTATTTTGCATGCTTCGCTCCCGTCTAACCGTCCAGGCCCGGTTAGCCAGGTTAAGACAGGCTTGGTGGCGCCCTCATGATTTCGACATACCCTGTATATATTATGCCACCACACGCTTGCCCAGAACGTATCGTGTGACTCACGCCCGACTCCCTGAGCGTCCCAGCCGTGGCCTTTTAGCCTATTTCGAACCGATTTCAGGGCAAGTGTGCCAGTTTTTCAGGACTGATTCCGTGGTGCGATGCTCACCTTGGGTGGGTGTCGTAAAGTTCTTTTAATACCGTAACAAAGTCTAGAGTATTCCGTCCCTCCTCACCTAATACATTAAACCAAAAAATGCTGGAAAACAATTGTGGGCAAGGAAGAAATAATATTCTTTCCAAAAAGGGTCTTCATCTCTTGTTTTTACTTCACGTGCCCTTTGGAAATGGGTATGTGATTCGCACCCCTCTTGTATAAATTAATAAAACTACAGTTGTAGTAGAACAATGAGACTAAAATAAAAGATCTGTAAAAGGCTTTACGCAGAACTTCCCTCGGCGACATTGTGACACTAAACAATTTTAAAAATCAAATTAAGTTAGGAGTACAAATATCTTCACGTTTCTAATAAATTAAATACATTTTCAAATTTAAAAAAAAAGTATCCCGCTGGGTATGGAACCTGCCACATCTGTGGCTCTGCAGAATGCTCGATCCTGGCCGAGGTCGCGCAGAGGATGTAAGTCCGGCGGAATTCCATCTTCGCTACCGAGTCTCTTCGGGAAAAGTCCGGCGCGCTCGTCTCATGAAGAGCGCGGTGTAATGGTTGAAACATTTTTACTCTTTTGTAACATTATCCTTTATCGGTTGAGTCTTATTTTCGGCAAATGTAAAGCCTGATCTATTAGTCCGGCAGCCACGGGGTAAAACCCAACAATTTCGTATTAAGTTTTTTTCAAAACGGATTTGGGGTCTAAGGGTCTCCTAGTTTTGATATCCAAGTGATGACAAAGCGTCATCCTTGAGCAACTCCAGATACGTGGTGTCCAACAGGTAAGTAGGTGAAACATCACTTTTTTTTAAATTATTTGTAAATTTTACGTAAATAAACGAGTTTTTTACAAATGGTTTGCTTCTCATAATAAGGTTTACATAAAATAAAAACAACAAATTTTAAATACAGGGTGTTCCAAAAGTATATTATCTATATATATAAAAATCAATCGACGTGTGTTAGTAACGCAAAAACTCGAGAGCGACTGGACCGATTTGGATGATTTTTTTTTGTTTTATTCGTCTTACTCCCGAGGTGGTTTAGCGAAGAAGAAAATTCGGAAAAATCCACAGGGAAAGCCGAAAAAATGGAAAATATTGAAACTGTGTTTTTCTATACACTGTACGACTTCCTATTTGCAGTCATACTTTCATGATTCTGTGCTTACTGGTTTGAAGGGTTTTCCCCATCATGTCATAATCCAAAACAACGTTTGCCGGGTCAGCTAGTATTTATATATATTAGACTTCATCATTTTCTGAATCGATTTCATCATTGGAAAGTGAACATTCGTCTTCTTCGTCTTCATTGTCGTTCACAGTGGCAGTAGGGGTTAGTTCATTGCAACAGTGTTCATGTGCTCTGCAAACGCAGAACATTGTACAGGGTAACCTAGAGCTTTTACAGCTACATCTGTTTGTACTGCATGGTTTGTTACTGCTACAGGAGCACCTAATTCATTTTAAAAAAACACTTCTACTTTCTCTGGTAAAGTAATCGGAAAGAAACACTTAGCATTCACATCTTTATAAAAATCGTAATTGGTTGGCTGTAGACTTGGAAGGTCTGATTGCAAAGCATTTTTCCAAATGCAGGCCTGTAAGTGGGCACGTTTAACGTTTTCAATAAATGCTGCATTTGTTGGCGGAAAAGCTCGTAAAAGAGGTAATTGTTCTTTAAACTGTTGATCTACATATACTTTACTGCACTTTATAATAGTTTTTATGCGCTGGGCACCAGCAACGGAAAGTTTTACACTTTTTTCTTTCACAAGCAAATTTAAAGTTAAAAAAACACTTTTTTTCACTCATATTTAACTAGACGTTACACTACTCGATTCTCAAAAATAAATCGCTATTAGAGATCGTATTACCATGATACAGGAATATTTACTATACTTGGTTTCCAGCTAAGAAATCTTCTCCAACTTTTGTGTGTCTGTTTCTTGTTTCAGCCAAAAATTTGTGGGACACTCTGTACCTGTCATGTAGCTTCGTTTTTAAACACGTACGTTGTTATTTTTAGCTGAATTTTGAACTGGAACAAAATATTCTCATATCTGAAATTCATTAATATTATTAAAACTTTATAACACAGATTTTTTAAACACCCTGTAAATGGCTGAAACTCGTAGAATCAATAAATTCAATAAGTTAACGCACAGTTAACCATACAATAATGAGAAAAAATTAAGAACTAAGTAGTATTCAAGTTTAAAGCCAAAAACATACAATCATCTTATTGTTTTGAAATACTCTGTATATCTCAAATTGCTCAAAGATGCCAGTTTGTCATCAGTCGGAAATGGTAAATAGACATATAAATCTACGAGAATCCGTTAAAAAAAAACTTAATACGAAAATTTTCACTTCAGGGAAAAAACACGGTTCCGCTGCCGGACTATATGTGAAAGTTATTACTTCCTTTTATTTCAAAATTAACACAAAAATAACCAATTTTTTTAAGGTGCTCACCCGGTATATATTTGTATGAAATTGTACCGGTTTCATAAGAGATACATATATAATATTTATGCAAAATATCGTCTTTCTTCTGTTTACCCCCTCAAAGATGGAATTTCGAAAAATTATATCTTGGTACATTGCTATGTAACTAAAGGAACCATTTTACCAAATTTCAAATTCCTTGTACCAGGTATTACAGCTCTACGTCGGTGCTTTGTATTTTATATTCTTATTATTATTTATTATAATAACACAAAAACAAATATAGATTGTAGCAAAATAACTGCTTCAATTTCTTGGGAGTGGAATTTTGGAAAGTTCTTTTTACCCCGCTTCATTCCAAAATGAACTCAGACCGATAAAAATCAATAATTCTGACCCCCTACCTCTTTTCACTGTGCAATATGCATATCCACAAGACACATATATGCCAAAAAATAATGTTGTAACTCAACAAATACAGGAGATATGAAGGGTAGTATAATTCACTCCATATCCATATTCGCACCTTTAGGGGTTGATTAGGGCAAAATCCTGAAACAAGTTTCATCCTATTAGGGGTGGAATTTCGAAAAATTCCTTCTTTGTAGGTACTACCTTACCTACCAGTGGTTACGGCTCTGCGTTGATTAGTCAGGGCTTTGTCTTTCTTTTCTATAATAGATTATCAAAAACTATTTTCATCTAGTATGGCTATGGACTAGTTCCTATTTTATGAGTGGCATTACGTTGATACTTAAATGTCACTTGACATTTTATTTTTAAGTGAATTATAGTTGAATTCATAAATTAGGAAGTATTCCGTAGCCGTACTAGAAGAAAATCATTTTTGATCATACTATATGATTTGCTTCAGCAATAATCACTAACTGCTACTAAAAACTAGGGCAAGGTTTTTATAGCTGTGTGAATCTGCATCTTTTACTGGCAACTGAGATATAAATAAATCTGAAATTATTTGAAAACGTCTCTGTCAATAATGCCTTGAATGAGTTTAGTTTCAAACGCTAGGATTATTTTTTGCTTAGAAAACAATATCACTATTCGGCAAATTTCAAATTTATCCAGTTTTATAATAGTTTTGTATTGTAGTTTTTGATATTACCATTTGACATGACGTATGACAGGTTTGAATTATTTACATGACGGTTAAAGTCATTTAATCAACTAAAATAATAAAAAATCATGACTTATCATAGTTTTTTTTTGTTAGCAATAGTACAATTGAAGTGTTAGTCAACGTCACATTTCACGTTATATTGTATTAATTTACATTTTTCAACACCGCTATTGTGTATTGTGTAATAATAATATACAGTTGGTATGGCATTATACTTTAAAAAACTGCTAACTAATGTCATAGGCCACTACAATATTCACAAATTCCTGAAATAACACAGCTCCGGAAATACAGATGACATTGAACGAATTTTATAAAACGTACTAAGCGTAGAGGGCTGTTATAACCTACCATCAAATTTAATGAAAAAATCTGTAAAGGGTTTACTCCGAACTTCCGTCACAAAGGAAGTTGTAACACTATACAATTTTTAAATACAAAACAAACAAGGAGTAAAAATATCTTAACGTTTACTCAAAACTTTCCTTCTAAGTGGAAGTTGACACAAAATAATTTTTAAAATAAAAAAAACTAGAAGTAAATAATATCTTAAGGTTCATAATAATACTGAAACAATAAAAGAAAACGCTTAGTAATGCGAATTACATTAATTTTCAAATAAGAAATATTACCTACGGTAGGATTCGAACTTCAGCGTCTGCGAACTAGCCTGCGAATGAGATTGGCGGTATCTCGCAAATAAACCGTTGCACTTGGCCATCGAAGACCCCTCGCATCGGTGATTTTTTTCTCTTTTACAACATTTACTTTGTCTGGGTCCCATTTTCGTCAAGGGTAAAGCTTGTGCAAATTATCACTTTTATCTATTTCTCAGTTAGAGCAAAAGTAATAACACCATATTTTTTAAGGTGCTCACCCTGCATATGTTGGGTCCAAAATATGAGCTTTTTCATCTAGAATAAAAAAACCTGTGCTATGTGCAAAATTTTACTTAAGTAATAGTTGTTGAGTTAGAACAAAAATAGGCAGAATTTTATTTGTTATGGTGCTCGCCCTATATATATTTTACCGAAATTTTCTCGGTTTTATACCAGGAAGGCATACAATCCGCATAAAAAATATCGTCTTTCTCGAACAAATAGTTTTTGAGTTATACCGTCAACATATAGACGCACAGACAGACGGAATTGAGAAAACCTGTTTTTCGTTATCTAGGGATACTGAAACGTGATTATTTGAAGAAATCTCGGAAGGTAATTTTTTCGCGATTACAATACTTCGTCTTTTATACGAGAGAAGTAGAAAACATTACCGGCGCCGGGATTCGGACCTGTGAAGGCGATTTCAACGCTTGACAGTAGCTCGCCTGTTCGACGCATGTGGCCACGTAGGACCTCTCGCATATCTGCGATCTGGCTGCCTTAAACAGAACCCATTTATCGTTAACTCTTTTTGTCGCTTCTACAAAATTTACCCTGTATCTGCTGGGTTCCATTATCATCAAGGGTAAAGCTTGAGCTATATGCGAAATAGTACTTTTATCTCTTATAAGTTAAAGCAAAAATAATGTGTTTCAAGGTGCTCACTTTGTATACGTGGGTTCAAAATATGTCCTGTTTCGTGAAGGGTAAAAACCTGAGGTATGTGTAAAATAGTACTTCCATTTGAGTAATAGTTATTGAGGTAAAGTAAAAATAGGAAGAATTAAATTTTTTTAAGGTGCTCACCCTGTATATCTTGCTACGGTTGTTAGCTAAATTTAATTCGTTGGTTAAATCTTCCAGAAAACTAAATTATGTACACTCGGGTGCAATTGCCGGCCGCCAGCTTAGTCGAAGAAGGCGTTGTCTTTGAAATATTAATCCGTAGAACAGAACAGAGATAAATGCTCAGCGAGCCAACGTCAAATAACAGCAAGTGTACCCAGGTGTTCAAACGAGAATTCTTAAACTCAAATAGCTTATACACAAATACAGTTCCTGAAAGAAAAGTTTCAAATAAAGCAGGTAGCCGTAACTAAATCAACCCCTCATAGCTGGCATAATCACAATATAAGTTTAAAATAAAAAACATCACAATATTTATGAAAATCAGAATCGTAGGTTGCCACAAATTATTAGCTATGATTAATAATTCATAAATATGAATATGAGGTACCTCAAACAAAAGCTTACAACTACTACTTATAGTTTCACAAATTTTGCGATAGTGTTATTGCTCATAGTAAAATAAATCAGCGGCAGGCAAAAATTACAGCGATGGTTAATCCTTGGTGTTGCTTGGTTTTGGAGAAAACGCGATACGCGTTCCAGGTGTGGACTCAAGGTCAACGTCGCTCACGGCTTCTAAGAACGTTTGGTACAATTTCGTGCGGTAGAAAACCGGTCGCCAGGGGGATTTGTTGCACGACGGCGGGGAAGACTTAAACCTGGAGGTAGGCTTCCGTGTCGGGTCCTTCCTGTGCTCTCAAAGCGCATGCAGCAGTGGTTAAGCGGCCACTACGACCCAAATACAGCCCTATATCGCCTGACGCATCCGCACGTCGAAGAAATGACCACTACTGCAACTAATGCCCAAATCGGCCCTTTCGTCACTGGCAGCTATAAGGGAAGTAAAGGTCCACGATAGCATACAATGAAATAAAATGCATTTCGAAGCGAACTTTCTACTTACCCTGGACAAATTTCAGGCATGTGCGAAACACTCGGTAGCCTAAAATTCCTCCGAAAAATGGCGTGGGCCTAAAATTCTCTCATAACAAGTTTCGGGGACTTGAAACTGCTCCAACAAGCGTAGGCAACCATCACACAAACAACCAAACGGCAGCCCATAAATCCTCCGAAATTTCTATACAGCTAAACCGACTTCATGTCGTTTCGCAGAGCGAGGTGGAAAAGGGACGCTCCGAAACAAATGTGTGGTCTTAAAACTTTGTACTGCAAGGCCAAAGAATAATGCGTGGCGCTAACGCGCGAAATACGAACTGAGCACCAAAGACATCAGAATCTAAAAGATGCATAACAATACGAAATAATTACTGCAGACTTTGAAATCAAACGGAGGCGCAATTGAATCGTAACACAATCCATATGACTTTTGTATTTAATTATTATTCTCAGGATTGTGTCACTTGCTATTCTATTCCTTACCTTTGACGACTCAAGCATGCAAGCAGAATAAATTAATTGTTCGACTGTCTCTTTGGGATACTCAACGACTTTTATATAAGGCAATTGTTATTTATTAACAATCGATGTGTATTTTTTATATTAAATCACATTCTTTAGGTATTATTGTGAATTAATATTTTATATTAATCTCAATTTTATAGGGGTAATACTGCATGCTTACATAACGACTATCTGTAACTAGGTTATACACACATTTAAATTTATATTGTTTAATATGCCTTGATTTCTTGAATACTTTTATTTTAAAGTTTATTTGTCATTAATTTTTTCAAATATTTGATTAAAATCAATTCTATACTTTTTATTTTATAAATAGCCGTTTATTTCATTTTTATTTACTGCTTTATATTCTCACATCTGGTTATTATCGATTAAAGTTGGTGTACACTTACATCATGAGGTCTTTTTGTTTCGAGCTCATACCTTGCTTGTAATTGGCTTATATTTGGCACTAATATACTTCTTCCTCTCGTACCCTATTCAGCAACTTCATTCAAATAATTTTCGCGCACACACACTTGAAACTTTTATTGGTTTAGACACAAACCTCACAATTAATAATACTTTAATTGGCATCACATTTAATTGTAGTACGTACCAGTATTTTATATAGGCTCTCAAATTTTATAAACTGGTGTCATTTAATTTTTATTTTTCACACACTTTTTTGTTCATATTATTCTTCATTCTTTTCCAAAACCTTTGATATAATTTAATTTAATTCATATTAAAATACAGATTCTTAACTTATCGAACTTATGATATTTAATAATATAAGTCAATCTTTTAGGTTAAATCAGTTGTTAGTTGTGCGTGCTTCTAACTATTTTGCATCAACAACTATTTTACACAACAAATATGTAAGATGTACTTTTCTGATAACATATACTTTTCCATGCAAATCCTGACTAACAGGACAACTTAATTCAAAAATACGAACTTCAGCTAATGTAAAATGTACAATTTACAATTACAACGGGACAAATAATTGGTATTATTTATTAATTCAAATGTAAATCTAATTAAGTTAATAACTATGATCCTGACTACATTATACAGGGTCCAGCAAAATTAATTACCCATTTTAAACAACTTGAACAACAAAACAAATAACTACATATTTGTAAACTAGAAAGATGGGAGCTTTTATGTTTTAAATACAGTATCTCGCAAATGACCGCCATTCTCAGCAATGCATTCTTCTAAACGGGTGTGAAAATTTTGAAGGACGTGCTGTGGAATAGCATTGATTTCATTTCTTATGATAGTTGTCAACTCTTCTAGATTTCTGGGATTATTTGCATACGCCCTGCTTTTTAAATAACCCCATAGAAAAACATCTGGAGCTGAAAGATCCGAAAATCTTGCTAACCAAGGAATGGTACCATTCCTTGAAATCCAACTATTTAAAAAAAAGATCTCAATACAAAAGACGCGTTGTTCTGATGACCAACGCTCCATTTTGATAACTCTCAACAATTCTAACAAAATCTCCAAGGACTTCTCTTTCAGATAAAAATGTTGCCGTAATGAATCGTTGATTAGTTTTTCTATTACTAATGAAATAAAATGGGTAATACATTTTGCCGGATCTTGTATTTGTTTTAGCTACAGGAAAATCTATTTGCCAATTGTTGGAGCTTCCAGGCATGCACCCTAGTAAGGGAGGGGTGAGCGCGGCAGGGCGGCTCCAGGTAGTTTTAAGTAAGAAGTAGTCGTTAAGTAACTGTACATAGTTAAAGACGGTCTCGTACCAGTTCGCAGCACATCAGCTGAGAAACATAGCCCAAATCAACGGCACATCGGCTGTAAAGGGTTAATAAAGTTTCTGTAATATACTGGTGCTTTTTTTATTTACGTTATCGAATAACAAACATTAACATTTGGTCCTTCGACCCGGATCACCGGTAAATTAATTTAAAAAGTGTGTTCGTTCGTCGAAATTCCTGGAAATAGAGCTCCATCAGCCGCACAACAGCAGCACCAACGAGGGACGTTTTCCTATTGCACATCAGCAGCTTCAAGTCGACGACTCCGATCAAATTCTCTGCATATCAGCAGCATCAAGGCCAATTACATCAACTACACATCAGTAGAAAAACGGAGGGCATTAGGTCAAACAGGTCAGTGATCCTTTCCATAACTCTATTTCACCCGTCCTATCATCGGAGAGTGTATATCTTTGTCGCCGTGCAGTCTATTCTAATATTTAATTGAAATGGCGGCGGAATTAGGAACCTTGATTCACAAACGGGGTCATGTTAAGGCTAGATTGACAAAAATAGCAAATTTTGTAGGTAATTTTGAACAAGGGGATAATGTTAATCAGTTGAAGGTACGACTTCCCATGTTAAAGGAGATTAACGATCAGTTTAATAGCTTGCAAATGGAAATCTTAATGATTAATCCAGATTTGTCAGAAAATGATGATCAGGATAACTTTGACACGCTGTACTTTAATACAGTATGCGCAATTCAATCAATTTTGGAAGATCATACCGGTTCTGCGTCACAGAGAGTTCCTGCAGAAAATTCGCGTGAATCGCAATTTAATATCAAATTACCAATTCTAAATTTGCCCGAATTCTCCGGAAGGTATTCAAATTGGAGAGCTTTTTATGACACCTTTAAATCGCTAATCCACGATAACCACAAATTAAATGATTGTGAACGTTTTCACTATTTAAAATCCTGCCTTAAGCAAGAACCTCTGCATGCAGTTGATGCATTGCCTGTATCACAAGCTAATTATACCTCTGCTTGGGAAATTCTAAAACGAAGGTATGAAAATAAAAGGTTAATCATACAAGAACATGTTCAGTCTATATTAAAATTGTCAGTTATTTCTAGACCATCTCATACTTTGCTGCGCCAATTGGTAGACAAGGTAAACTCAAACATGGCAGCATTAAAGGTTCTAAATTTACCTGTTGATTCTTGGGATGCACTTATTGTTCCAATTTTGAGCGAAAAATTAGATTATACCACTAACAAAGAGTGGCAATCGTGTCTAAATAGCGAGATTCCAACTTTAAAGGAATTTATAACATTTTTAGACAAACGATGCGAAGTACTCGAATCGTTAAGCTCTTTAACAAGGCCACATCAGGCGAATCCATCAAACAAAGTAAGCTTAAGGGAAAGACCACCTCGTCATGCTTCATACTTGAATATCAACAAACCGTCGTGCTTTCAATGTAAACGCAATTCGCACAACATATATCAGTGTTTAGAATTTTTAAAATTAAGTGTTCCCGATCGCCTTAAGCAAGTCGAGAAATTCGATTTATGCTCAAACTGTCTCAGAAATAATCATAAAACAAATGATTGCCGATCGACCTTAAAGTGCCGCGAATGCAAACAAAGGCATAATAGTTTGTTACATGTAGTTCAAAATGTTACAACGTTAGCAGAGGTTAGCAGTGCCTCTCAATTGAATGAATCGGAAATAGTGCCATCAACATCAATGATATGTTCAAACAAGGACATTAATACGACTGTATTGCTATCAACCGCTTTAGTCAATGTCTGTGATAGCAAGGGAAACTTACACGAAGCTAGGGCACTTTTAGATGTAGGTTCTCAAAGTAATCTCATAACTGAGAACTTAGCAAAAAAATTGTCTCTGAATCAAGTGAACACAAATATTACAATTGCGGGTATTAATCAAGGTCTCAGTTACGTCAAAAAAATGGTAGAAGTCTCTGTCAAGTCCCGTCATAATAATTTCACTGCAGAAGTGCAATGTCTTATAGTACCGCAAATTGCACAAGATATTCCGTCGCGATCATTCAGCAGGGCCATGGTTCAAATCCCCGTAAATCTCAATATTGCTGATCCATATTTTAACCAAGCAGGCCCCATAGATTTATTGCTAGGTGCCGAGCTATTTTGGGAAGTTCTTTGTGTGGGCCAAATACGAACGAACAACCATCAACCTTTCTTACAGAAATCGCATTTTGGATGGCTAATCGGGGGCTCAATAGAATTTGCTTTAAGTACCACAAGAACTTCGTGCAACCTGAGTACCGCAAGCAGATTACAAAATAGCTTAACTAAATTCTGGGAACTTGAACAATACTCATGTCAAAGACACTTGTCTGCTGAAGAAATAAATGTGGAAAACCACTTTAAGAGCACTTTTCATCGGGATGTAAATGGTCGGTTTGTAGTAAGACTTCCGTTTAAAAACGATAAGCTGGCCTTGGAGCGCGTCGTACCAAAATGCGTTAAAGCGATTTTATAATTTAGAGCATAAGTTAAACTGTAAGCCAGAAATAAAGCAGCAATATATGGATTTCATGACGGAATACAAGCATTTAAATCACATGGAATTGGTTCCGGAACATCAATTAAACGTGCCGAGTTGCTATCTTCCTCATCACGCGGTGTTTAAGGAATCTAGTTCAACCACCAGGCTAAGAGTGGTCTTTGACATGTCGGCGAGGACTAGCAACGGGTCGAGTTTAAACGACAATTTAATGTGTGGACCAGTGATTCAACAAGATTTATTTTCAATTTTGACGCGATTCAGGACCTTTCAATATGCGTTAACGGGCGACATAGCAAAAATGTATCGCCAAATACAAATTCATCCGCAGCAGGCTGATTATCAAAGAATATTATGGCGAAATAATTCCAATGAACCCCTTCAAACATACAGGTTGCTTACACTTACATATGGTACGAAACCAGCCTCAAAATTAGGTTTCGGAGCTGCGATATATATTAAGACAATAGGCACTAATAATGAACATAGTTCTCAACTATTGTGTGCCAAAAGTAGGGTTGCGCCGCTGAAAACAGTCACAATACCGCGGCTAGAGCTATGCGCTGCTTTATTGTTAGCTAAATTAATGGATAGCGTTAAGAAAACGCTTAATTTAGACATTAAAAGGGAATATTGTTGGACTGATTCGACTATTGTATTAGCGTGGTTAGCGACAGAACCTAATACGTTAAATACTTTCGTCGCAAATAGGGTCTCTGAAATTCAGTCGTTATCTCAAATAGAAAATTGGAGCCATATAAGGTCGCGGGATAACCCTGCAGATGTTGTTAGTAGGGGTCTGCTACCTAGAGAATTAATCACCGATCGAAAGTGGTTCTTTGGTCCGACGTGGTTGAATCAAGAATACCAACAACCAACTTTAGAGATAGGGAATGTTGAGATTATAGAGAAACGCAAGAAGGTTATAGCCTTTACAACAATGAATGTAGAGACGCAGTTCATTGACAAATTTTCATCTTTTTCCAAGCTACAGCCCGTGATAGCCTACTGTTTTAGATTTATTCAAAATTGCAAAAACAAGACAGATGCAAAATCAGGGCCGCTGGCATCTAATGAACTGCAAAAGGCTACGTTTGCTTTAGTTCGCATTGTACAACAGCAGGCATTTGCAGCTGAGAGATGGCAATTAAATAAAAACGAGGTAGTGGACAAATGTAGCCCATTAGCTTCTTTAAATCCCTTTGTAGGCGACGATGACTTAATAAGGGTAGGTGGTCGACTAAGAAATGCAGCTATATCGAATGATGTAAAGCATCCCATAGTTCTGCCTAAAAATCATCACTTGACCAGATTGCTTATTATCAGTGAACATGAGCGTCAATTGCATGCAGGGGCGCAAGCTACATTAGCGGCATTAAGGCAGACATATTGGATTATAGCGGCAAAAGGTGTCATAAGGCAAATCATTCATAAATGTATGAGATGTTTTCATGCAAAGCCCCGTACTATTGTGCAGAAAATGGGTGATCTTCCCAAAGATCGGTTGCAATTAACACGTCCTTTTTTAATATCAGGAGTGGATTACGCAGGACCCATTTTGGCCAAACAGGGTCGCGGACGCGCTAAAAGAACCATAAAGGTTTACATTGCGTTATTTGTATGTTTTGCCACTAAGGCAGTGCATTTGGAGGTAGTGAGCGATTTAACATCAGCATCGTTTTTAAGTGCGCTTAAACGATTTATCGCAAGACGTGGTCATATATCACGCATATATTCAGATAATGCGTCTACCTTCATAGGAGCCAAACGCGAATTGGCTGATTTGGCCCAATTTCTTAAAAATTCTAACTTTCAAAATGAATTGATAAGCACATTAGCTGCTAAAAATATCGAGTGGAAATTCATAGCACCTCGTGCGCCGAACATGGGGGGTTTGTGGGAATCAAACGTTAAGGCGATGAAATATCACTTGAAAAGGGTTATAGGTAACGCGCTATTAACGTACGAAGAATTATACACTCTCCTTACCCAAATCGAAGCCTGTCTAAATTCCCGACCCCTCACCCCGCTGACCTCTGATCCTAATGACTTGGCCGCACTGACTCCTGGTCATTTCTTGATCGGGGAACCGTTGATGACAATGGTGGAACCCGATACAACCCATTTAAAATTAAATTGCCTTTCACGGTGGCAAAGAGTGGAGCAACTTCGGCAACATTTTTGGAAAAGGTGGCATAGAGAATATCTGCTTCAACTGCAACAGCGTTCCAAGTGGCGACAAAGGGCGCTCGAAGATATTCGTATAGGAAGAATGGTCATCGTGGCAGAGGACAACGTACCACCTCAACAGTGGCTCTTGGGGAGAATAATTGAGCTTCATCCAGGGGCTGACCAATTAGTGAGAGTGGTAACGGTAAAAACAGTGCGCGGAGTGTTGCGAAGGCCGTTAAATAAATTGTGCTTTTTGCCTCTAAATGAGTAAACATAAACGATTTGTGTATTAGTAATAGTGGTATATATTGTTTAATTGTAAGAATCATTGTATATTGTACTTTAGGTGTAGGAATTGGTTTATACAGTCTTTATTACGTTATTGTACATAATATTATTAATTGTTCTTGTTTCGAAGCCTAAAGGACTTCAAAGGGGGCGGTATGTTGGAGCTTCCAGGCATGCACCCTAGTAAGGGAGGGGTGAGCGCGGCAGGGCGGCTCCAGGTAGTTTTAAGTAAGAAGTAGTCGTTAAGTAACTGTACATAGTTAAAGACGGTCTCGTACCAGTTCGCAGCACATCAGCTGAGAAACATAGCCCAAATCAACGGCACATCGGCTGTAAAGGGTTAATAAAGTTTCTGTAATATACTGGTGCTTTTTTTATTTACGTTATCGAATAACAAACACCAATGGAATACTAATAACATTGTACGGAACACAATTTTT
This sequence comes from Agriotes lineatus, assembly GCA_940337035.1. NCBI lineage: Eukaryota > Metazoa > Arthropoda > Insecta > Coleoptera > Elateridae > Agriotes > Agriotes lineatus. Next base: position 4,966 of record CALNHX010001970.1, on the reverse strand, counting down.
TACTAATAAAACTGTGTTAATTGACTCAATATCGTTTTTATTTGTCTTTTAGTTAAGCTGCATATTAATTTTATTTTTTTTAAAGGCTTTGCCATTTTTAGGACCACAGTAATATGTTATCGAAATTTTCATGGTTTCATGTCACGAACACATGCAAAATATTGTCTTTCTCCAACAAATAGTTTTTGAGCTATAGCGGCAACAGGCAGACAGACAGACAGATGGACAGAAAGACAGATGGGCTGACAGACGGAATTGAGAAAACCTGTTTTTTGTCATTTAGGGACCCTGAAACGTAAAGATCTGAAGAAATCTCGAAAGGTGACTTTTCGCGATTACAATACTTCCTTCGTCTCTTAGACGAGGGAAGTAAACATGATTGGCTTGATTACATGAACTGAACTCACTGGTTAGAAAAGGAATAACAAAAAATATATCAAATAGCAGGTCGGTACTTATATGTCAAGTAACAGACAACTATATTCGAAAGCAATGTGAAACACAATATATGGCAAATGGATATAAATGGATGATAGCATTGGAAAACAAATTTCACATGAATTGATGCAATAGAACTCGTAAAAATAGTGGAAAAATACAGAATGAAACAAAATCCTCGACGACCAAAAACTTGCTGTAAGGCTGAGCATTTTTTTAGAGAGACAAAGAAGAACAGGAAGAAAGGAAATAAATAATCAAAATTCCAGATAATCAAAAAGAATTTGACTGCAATGTCGTTCATCTTGTTTGAGGGAAGTGCCCGAAAAATCTATACTCTGACGAATTAATAGACTACGAAACTCCAGACGACGAAATTCCAAAATCTATCTGAAACGATCGTATTGTTTTCGAGCATAATGGATGGCTATAATATAAATACTGAAAGCTGCCGTCAGAAACAAAGATCAGTTCATTTTCTGAGAACTAATAGCTCTCGTCAGAAGAGCAACATACCTTATTTATGCCATATTTAATCTTCTACGCCGATTTACTTGATAACAGTTTATTACAGTTCTCTATCTTATATATTTGTCCCGAATGCGCAACAAGAAATACAGATGATTCGAAAAACAGATAATTACTCTTTAAACCCTCAAAACATTAAGCGTCTGAAGATATATTTACCTACTGTATTTTAAGTAGACACGTGACTATGTTCTCCGACATTAATTAGACATTTACGTCATCCATCACAGCTATTACTATCTAAGAAACAAAACATGACAGTTCCTGCGATTGTATATAATAATTTATGTACTTTCGTACTTAGGGTAATCTAAAAGCTACAGATAAGAGAGGAATAATTTCTAATTCCTTATTTTACCATTAACAAATATGCCAGTGAATTAAACTGTTTATATCTGAACTCAGTAATGTCCTGCAAAGTTTCAGAGGCATCCTGGAAATGTATGCCAAAGCATTTAAAGTTCAATAAAATCAGGATGCGCCATGAGTTCTCACTGGTACGCAGACAATTGTCCCCAGGTCCATGAAATCGAAGTGTTTTTTCGGACTTGGGCGGCCATTTCCATGCAAATTTAATCCAATGAGGTGAATAAGGGATTGCACGAAACTTCTCTGTTAGTGTTTATACGAGCTTAACGCGTTGAGGGCCCACGAGAGCTTTTTGCAAGGCAGAACGAACGTTTTCTTGGGAGCTCTCGTCGAACTCATCAATATTCATGGATATGAAAATTTTAAACTTGGGACGCTGTAAATTAGGAATTTGCGCTATCGTTCCCTATTAATTTACGCCTTGTTAATTTACACCCTGTAATTAGAACTAGTTATGGTGTCACTTCCAAATTGGCGTTTCCAAAGAGCTTTTGTGGTAATCAATGCATAAGTATTTAGTGCCTTTGAAGTATGTATGCATACGCACATTAGTGGCAGGAGTAAAATTGGACACTATTGTGTGTAGCAATCATCGATTTATATTTTTTCATATGATTATTTTAATCGTGGGTATCATGATTTTTTTCTGTAAATGTTCTCGTTATCTTTCTGTATGTCTTCCCAATTTATCTACTAATTATCTAAATAGCTAAAAAGATAAGTTAAAATATGAATTTAGACAAAATCATTGTTTTTGCAGAGATTCGCCTACACATTCCTTTGTAGAATCGGTTTCATTAGGTGGCATTTATATCTTTATCTTGCAGTCGGATACTGTATTAACTATTATTATTAGTGCGTCAAGCAATTCTAATCAATTTTGCACAACACTCTAATAATCAAAGTAGGTATCATCCTCTCCTAAGATTGTATTGTCTTAATACCATGTACTCTGATTCTGTTATTTGAATATTAGAATTGTTAGATTAGTTTAACATTTGTTTGATTTTAACTTACACGGGGAGACACCAAATTCAATCTCCAATAGCTTGAGATGCAGTGTACAAGAACAAATAAAAAGTCAAACAACTCATTTTACAGTAACAATTACTACCAAAAAATTGGACACTTTGTAATTAATATCGTTTGATGAAACAATCCTATCAAACTGAAGCATTCATTCCAAAGTGGCATGGTTAAAAATTGTAAAATGTTTACTTTTACTTGCTGTGATTTTACTTGTAATTGGTAACATGGCAGACCACGCTAACAGATAATACGTTTATATAAGAGGAAGAGAAAACGAGAAGGAAATGGTAAACCATTTCTGCTTCGGCTCAACCTGCCGAAGTATTGCTTTCGACCCCGACCATTTTCGCAAATTTACAATGTCTGTCGTAACTGGTCAATCGATCACGATTAATCCAAAATTATATGACAGGTCTTATGAAACTACATAACTTTTGTGCAAACAGTAACCGCTATGGAGGTAAAAAAATCGCAATATGAAAAAAAACTAATATATCGTCGCACATATTGCCCGATCGATTACATAATAATATGACAACGCTCATACCACATTGGAAGTACCGTTCACTAAATTAAGAAGACTACATCCATCTTCAGAAGTGAGCATCCCAAAGAGCTCATATGGAAAAAACCGCTCCATACCAACAGTGGGTCGAAGAATCAATAAGGGGTTTGCACTGTCACAGTAGCGCTGCCGGAGATCGAACTTCAAACTGTTAGTTCAGCATAGGACACAACGTCGACTAAACCTAACGCCGACCATGGATATAAAAAAATATCAACGGTTGTAACTAACATAAACAAACGAGAACGAGACACTATATCTTTGCCGAATTTCGTTATATGACTGATATTTGGGAAATAATCATTTGGATAGATTTGCGTTATGCCTATGGCAGGTATAAAATGGGAAAGAAAGGATTTGAATATTGATGGAACCTATATGCGTAACCTTCGATTGGCAGATTGCGTGGTTCTGATAAGTAGCGACCCAGAGCAACTAAAACAAATGCTAAGCGAATTATTCAGAGAATTGCGCAAAGACGTTGGATTGACGACTTCAAACAAACGGAAGGAAAAAATTATTACAAATAGCGCTAGATACAAGTGGAAGAAGCTGGAGTAGACCTATATCCAACGGTGAACGGACCAAGATTGAAGCGAGATATTGAAATACTTATAAAAATCTGTAGGTGCTTCATCTTTACTTTCTTTAATTAAAATAGCAATCGCAATTTTCTTCCAATTCGAGATTTTTGCGGAAATATCCGTTTTCGTGTCAGTTATGTCAGTCTGTGAGTCTGTCAGTTTGTCTGTGTCTTCTCTACAACAGAAAGTTTAATCGAACGGCCTGAAAACCTACATCCGTTTTTCATATAAATTCGGAGGTCGCAGTGATTTTTGGTTAAAATCGGGAAACCGAAAGTGCTACTTTATTCTTATGTACTCATTTCCGTTTTTTCGGGAAAATTTCCTCAAAACCCAATAATTAATAAAAGTAATAGCGTTGTTAAAACCCTATTACATATCTATAACTTTTGTCAAAAATAGTTTATATACCAAGGCACTGAAGTTTAGCTCTTTATCACGAATGTGGATTTAGCTGCCGAGTCCCGTAGGGTCAAGACAAATAAGCCACATGAGGGATAAAAAGGAACTTCAGTGCCAAGGGGTACATTATGTTTTTTTTAATCGAGAAACATTTTAACCAACTTTTGTAGGTTATGTTGACGTCGGTTGATGTTTACCTGTTGCCCCGCCACCTACCAAAAGTCGCAAAACATTGGATTACTTCACTGCCGATTCTGGTATTTTAATGACGATTTCGACGGACTTCAATGCCGATTTCAAAAAAAAAAAAAAAATTAAAAGAAGTACTTCTTGAAGAAATAGCAAAATTAAATAAACATTTAATGTTGTAAACACAATCACTAAAAAGTGTCGTGTGTTGACCACACCTTATTTGTTATAGGAGAAGAATTTTCTAGACTTTTGTATTCTTATCTTCGTCTTCTTTTTTCTCGTAGAGCATATTTCTAAGAACTGGAAAACACATTTTGAATCACTCTGTAAACAACTTACTCATGATTAGCAATTAATTTTCATGGCACAATTTGCTTAACGAGATCGTTATTTTTTATTTTCCTCGTCTAAAAGACGAAGGAACTATTGTAATCGTAGGCAGAATTTAATTTTTTTAAGGTGCTCACCCTGTATATATTATTGTGATATTCCCTATCGGCTAACGTAATATTATTAATCTATTTTTGTGGTAATTAACTGATTCTAATCTCAAAGGGTTGGATTGTAACATGCTACCAATTTATTATTTTTATATGTAAAATCGCTTGACAATATACGGAAATTGTTTTGATCTTTATTAAATGCAATCGTTTCTACACGTCCTGTTTAGCTGCTGATGGGATCACTTTGTACAGAATTTTTGTATTGTTGGGAAAAACTCATATGTCAAATTAAGGCGACCTAACCGCAAATTGTATTGCAAGAAAACAAATTATAGTTGACTTAATTTTAACACAACTACGTCTGTTATTACGTAACGATGCGTTGCCTAGGTGATATTACCTAAGTAAATAAACGC